>JAOXJP010297121.1:4592-18464 GCA_025762735.1 Platanus orientalis | reverse complement strand
CATTCTTTAAAGTGTCTTGCATCATCCCACCATAATCCCATATTGTAGGAATCCATTCTTTTGGATATCCTACATCACCCTCGAACATTGTGTTTTTCTCTACCTTTGATGCTTAGTTTTCTTTTTGGTTGATCATAGGCCTATATTGATTGACTAACTTGTAATCTTTTGCATATGGGGTCACTCCGTAAATGTACAACTAATAAAAGTATAAAACACTTCAAAAATACACACACACACATTTTCATGATGTGACATTTGATTATTGAAACATGTCCTTATCAAGTTTCACTTTTATGTGTAGCCAAGCGATTACATCAATGTCTTGGTGGTTCCTAAGGGTTGTGAAATTCCTGTAGATGTTCCATCTTTGGCTGCTCAAGGAATTTCTCGTGTGGTATTGTACAACTCTTACCTCTTCTTTAGACATGCGGTTGAGTATTAACCATTATGCTTGCTGTTACCAACAAAAGGGGGAGGGGTAATAGCTTATCATTTCCTTCCACTACAAGCCATTTTACTTAAGATCTTAAAATGCTCACTGAAGTAAGATATGATGTGGAACGTGCATTGCTGGACAGGAACATAGAGCAGGTCTTCTAATGTCTGTGTCTTACATAGACTGCAACCTGTAAATGAGATTGTGCCGTCCTTTCACTTTCTATGAGTATCTATTTTGATTAATCAATGGAACAGAATGATTTTTGATTCATTTTCTTCTTTTTGATTTATAATATTTGTTGTTGATCTTTACATTCCTTCTAGAGGAAATCAACAGAACTATCCATTGGCTTACCACTGTGTGGTAAAGGTTCCCATAAACCTAAAACATTTTGTGATTGCTTGTTGATGCCACCAGTGTAGCCTGAGACTCAGCTTCAAACTAATTTGAACTAACTTCTTTCTTCTTCCATGATCTTTATTTAACAACAGTACCTTTTTTATTTTCCTTTTTTAAATACAGAAGTAATTGCTTCTATTAGAATTATGACCCAGAAGGTCGAAGCCCTTTTTTTTCCTGCACTTGATGATGGAAAGGTTAAACTTACTCCATTTGTGCTCTGAGGACTCTTAACCTAATCCTGTTATTACAGATCACTGTTGATTCCATACATGATCCCAAAGTGGGAATCATTTTTGATCCCAAGTCCTTGATCCAAGCTCTTGCTGATTTGATTGGTGAATGCATGAGCATGCATGTTTCTGGGGCTTAACCACCATTTACAGCATTCTGGAGCAAGTACCTGATCTCTCAGATCAGGCCTCATGTTGGGGTTGATTCTTTCCGAGGTAAAACTCATAGCAAATAAATCATCAAATGATGGCTAAATCTGATTTTATTTGTTATTCCATTGAATTTGCTGTTGTTCCTTGTAAATTGTACTTTCATCTGTTACCATTGTTCAATTTGCAGGGTATTCCTGCCCAACCATCTCGTGTTATAAACATGCCTAAGCACAGCTATGTGATCCTTGTATTTGAAGTTTGATATGTCACATATCTACAGTATAAATATTTTGGCAACCAGAACTCCATTGGTTGACTCCAACAATCTGCCTTGACAAGTACTATATTTGGGTTTCCCTTCAGAGGCTGTATTACTGTTGCCATAGGCATGTAGCCCATCATTCTTTAATATAGCTGTTATTCTAATGATTCTTAAACTTGTCAGGGACCAAGAGGCAGCATTCCTGTTGTCTTAGAAGTCTAAGAGGGAAATAGATTAATTATATGTAAATTAACTGTATTTGTATATTATATGCTGACCAGGTGGTCTGATTAGACAATGGTGTGTGTGGATGTTCCAATACTATCTTGTATGTTTAACAGTGGAGCTATTGGGCTGCAAATTTTTATCATGAATGTCAAGTGCTGATGAGCTTATATTTTTCTATTTTCAATGGATGTCACTATTAATTTGGGAACAATTTGGAGGGGAATTTTGCTCACTAGAAGTTGATACAAGTGTGTAAATACTGTATGATTCTATTATACATGGGAAATTAGTTCAGCCTTAATAGCGCTTTTTTTTCTAAGCTACTCTGATTTTATTTTTATTTATTTATTATTATTTTTTATTTTTATATATTTTTTTGGTGGAAGGGGGGGGGGGGGGGAGGGGGTTGAATAACTCTGAATATTTGTTCCTATCAAGTGGAGAATTGGCAGTTTGCAAGGCACCACATTTAAATTATCTTGTAGACTCCACATGATTATGGGATCGAACAGTATTAAGCTGTGCAGATAAATTAATTCACCTTTTTGTTGTTAGCACAGTTTCAAGCACTGGGTTGCACGACACACTTGGGGGCCTGTAAGCTTAAGAAGTTCGCTCTGTGGGCTATTGAATGATATCCTTTTCAAAAGAAATTATAGACTTCCTAGTTTTATTTTCTCTAGAGAAGCTAGAGTAGCGCGGGATAGATATACACCGGGGCGTTCCTTCCATTGTTGTTAGTTAAAATAATAGTTATACTTACTCTCTGGGTAATATGTCTTCGGTTGTGGCAGTTTTCCACAAGGGAGGTTTTGGCTCCTTTCTATTGTGTCTTCTATTTTCTCTCTTCTAAAGTAATCGTGTTATTCATGTAAAAAAATGTTTACTTCACACTTGGAATGGGAACTTGGATGGATTAACTTGATCATCACAGAATTATCTTAAAAGTAGGAAACAAGGGGCCAAACTTCATAGCCCTCCATGTAGCATTGTAGTGTAGACTTGTATTGAAATTTGCTATGCCATTGGTCCCTCCAAGGTGATCTACAAGAATTTCAACTTGGTATGATGGTCATAAAATCCAGTATGTCCACCGTTGGTTCTTTTCTTGGTTTCATGCTTTAATGTGATGAATGTGATGATAAAATCCAGTATATAGCTACAGCTGAGGTGAAGGGAGAGGAAGCACTGACATGAAAATGGCGTTATCTCACCTCCCAGATTGGAGTTAAAGCAGCATAATTCACAACTGCTCTGCATAACAACAATCAAACCAGAAAAATAATGTAGCCACACCTTGGTCTTCAATTGCCCGTTTGCAGATTAACCATTGGATATCGATTCGATTGACAACAGGATCAGAAAGAAGAAGAGTCATGTCTTGGTGAAGAAAGTGCAATGCTATAACAAAGAGTCATGTCTTGGTGAAGAAAGTGCAATGCTATAACATGCTTAACCGAGATGGTCCTTGAAGTTATCAGCTTGGGCTCAACACTCACTGCAGTTGGCTGACTATCACTTCCAGGAGAGTCAACTTTACGGTGTTTTGGGTACTAGACCAATACCATACGAGGCATCTATCCGACAATATCTATGTCAAGTTGTTATTATCTGATCTACGGGCTTGTCCGCTCTGAGCTTGCAAAGTTTATAGCATCCTAAGCAACTAGCAATTTCGACTATAGAACAATTTCTCTTTTACATTCTTATAACTTGTTGAATTATCTTTGAAAAGGCTCTCACATAACCAGTGTCAAAGAATAAAATTGCTTTAAAAACAACCATCTTGCACTCCATTGCTAAAGTTTGAAATATATATATATGAAGATATAACAGAAGCACTATCATAAATGGAGTATATGCAAGCAGGAATGACTGTAAACACAATGAACATGAACTGTCCTTTCCACGTATAAGGCAGTTGAGTTGGAGACTTGCATGGAAAATACTACGGGAGGCCTTCCCTGACATCACCATCTCTTTGCATCTTCACCCCATCCGGTGTCCCATGTGTTCTTCACCAGCAATCATTTGGTTCTATGGCCAATTGGTAAAGAAAGAAGCAAATGAACACAGTGATTTACGTAGAAAACCCCGAAGGGAAAAAAACCACGGAGAATGAGAGGAGATTCTTATTTGTTATGTCTCAATGGAGATTACAACACCAATATATATAGAGTTACAATGAGAAGAGATGACAATAATGGAGCACCTCATTTTAGCAATCTCTTGTATAGGAAAGTCCAAATGAAGAAACATAATCAATCATATCAACATATGGATGGTAAGAAATCCTCCCAAAACCTCTCTTTCACCAACACTCCCCTTCAGTTGGTGCGAGGATATCGATAAAGCCCAGCTTAGACAGTATCTCTTGAAACTTGGCAGTAGGTAGCCACTTAGTGAAAATATTTGCTAGTTATTGATCACTGCGAATAAAAGGAGTACAAATAACTTTGGCTTGTAAGTTTTGTCGAACAAAATGACAATCTATCTCAATATGCTTAATTCGCTCGTGTAGATTGAATTAGAAGCAATGTGTATTGTAACCCGTATAAACTTAGCATATCAAGCTCGAGGTGATTGTTTAAGGCCATAAATAACCTTTTTCAGTTTGCATACAAAACCAATTTTGGATTCTTGTAGGTGGCCAAGTGGTATACTCATATAAACATTTTATTCTAGATCACCATGTAAGAATGCATTTTTAACATCTATCTAGTATAATTTTCAGTCTTGATTTATTGTTAGAGATATGCGAACTTGAAATATATTTATTTTTACAACAAGTGCAAATGTCTCTTTATAATTTTCTCCATAAGTTTGATTAAATCCTCTAGCAACAAGTCTTACCTTATGACGTTCCATAGTTCCATACTCTTATATTTTGTTTTGTACACCCAACTGTTTTTTTTCTAGAGGCAATCTAACAATATCACATGTTTTATTTTTATCAAGGGCCTGCAGTTCTTCTTCCATAACATTTTCCCAAACTAAATTGGAATTATTATCTCGAAAATTCTTTGGTTTTTGGTCACTAGATGTTGCACTCAAGAAAGCAAAATGACAAGAATTAACATTAGTATACGTCCAATAAGCTATCATAGGATAAGAGATGGTGTGATAAGTGAAAAAATCTTTCATTATTTCTAGAGGGTGAGTCTCTTTACTCAATCTCCATTGAGTTAGAGGTTGAGCTTCAATTGTAGGGGTTGCTTTATTTGTTGCTTCATTTTTCGTTGAAGACGTGTAGCCATCAGTTAGAGTTGGAATCAGTACCAGATCAACCAAGTACACCCTTTGGGACTGATTCCCATAATCACTTTGTTTTTGAAGAAAAGTTTTAAATTCAAAAAATCAAACATTGCGAGAAACAACAATCTTTTGAGATGTCAAGTTGTAACATATGTACCCTTTCTTTGTAGAAGAATACCTAAAAAATACACAGCAGGTAAATCAAACATCCAACTTATTATGATGGATTGCTTGTTGGTGCACATAACAGACACAACCAAACACTCGCAAATAAGATATGTTAGGTTTCTGAAATATCAAATATATTGCAATTAAAACTCCATGAGACCAATATCTTTTTAGAACATTCATTTGAAACATAAGAGGATGTGTGACTTCTAAGATGTGTCGATTTTTTCTTTCTACCGCACCATTTTGTTGTGGTGTTCCCACACAACCAGTTTGATGAATGATTCCTTGATTGTGAATATATTTAGAAAAATGTCCTTTGGTATATTCTATACCATTATCAGACCTAAAAATCTTGATTTTAGCCTTGAAATGAGTAATCACCATGTTATGAAAATCTTTGAAAGCTGATAATACCTCAGTTTTTAATTTTAGCAAGTATAACCAAGTAGCAAGAAATCGATCATCAATAAATAACATAAAGTATTTATATCCGTCATATGAAACAATGGGAGTTGGACCCCACAAATCAGAATGACTCAGTTCAAAAAACTCAACAAAAGTAAACATGGAACTATCAAAAGGTAAACGAGTTTGTTTACAAAATTGACAAATATCACACCCAGTAGACTCAAGAGAAACAAAAGAAAAAAGACTCAATAACACATGGTTGGGAGGATGTCCAAGCCGTTTATGCAAAAAGTGACTTTCTTCCAACCTCTTGGTATAACATGCCTTATCAGTGGAATTTAGCAGGTATAGGCTATATGAATAAGTTCCTTCACCAATCATATTCCTCGACTTTCAGTCCTAGAAAGTGATAGATGTGGGAGAAAAAATAATATCATAGTTTAATGAATTAATAATTTTTCCAACAGAAAGAAGTTGAGCTTGAAAGGACGAAACAATAAGAGTAATAAAAGGTGAGTTATTAGGAAAGAAATCAATCTTACCAACCCCTAATCCAGAGACAATGGTTCCATTAACAACAAAAACATTATGCTTATCAAATTTAGGAGTAAAATCATAGACAGAAGCACCATTATTGGCCATATGATTAGTGGCTTCAGAATCGATAATCCCATAATTAATTTTAAAAAATGAAGTGAGGTAAGCTTGTAAATTACTTGAAGCATGGGTAGAGACTGATTGGCTTTGTTTAAAAGACACAGACTTATTGATTTACTAAAAAATTTAACTCAACTGATTCATACAGATCGATGTATCAGCTACAACAACATGATCTTTTTTATTTTTCTCATACTTGGATTTGAGATGAGGGTATAACTCCCAACATTGGTCCTTAATATGCCCACTTTTACTACAATGATCACAGTTGTCAAGTTCTTTTTTTTTCCTTTATTTCAGTAAGTGTTTTTTATTTTCTCAACTACAAAGGTAGTTGATTCAACTTTTTCTCAAATGAAGTTTTTAGTTCAGAATTTAGTTTTCTTCAGAGTTTCTTCACATTGAATAATAGTACAGACATTGGAAAAGGTGGGTAGTATAGTATCCATAAGGATATTGCTCCTGATATTTTCATATTCAAGCCTTAGGCTATTGAGCAATGAAAATAATTTATCTTCTTCAGCCATTTGCAAAAGAGTCTTTGCATCGGTAGTATGTGGATGATACATATTCAACTCATTCTACATTCTTTACAAATTTCTAAGATGTTCATTGAATGTCTTTTCACCATGTTCAACTGCTATAATCTCAAGTTTAAGTTCAAAAATACGAGCAACATTATTTTGACTACCGTATAAATCTACTATAGAATTCCATAATTGCTTTGCCGATTCAAAAAAAGTAAAAATTCCAACAATATGGGGTTCCATAGAGTTAAGAATCTATGATCTAATAAACTAGTCACATGATATCCAATCTTCGTATCTTAAATCAGTAGATACAAGACAGAGGTTTATGTCCAGTGACAAAACCTAACATTTTCTTGCCACCAAGAGATAGAGTTATAGCCATTGACCAATGTATATAATTAATACCATTCAAAAGTACAGATGAAAGCTTCCAACCAGGATTAACATCTAATTCCTCCATTGATAAAGAATGGTGAAACAATCAGAATAAAAAATAAATATGAGAAAAAATGGGGCAGAAAACAAATCACCTAACTTTGAAGTTGATTTCCCCCCTCAAACAGTGTCAAAAACTTCCCAAAAGTAAAATTGCTTGGCATGGATGATACGAATCTAACGCCACCGACCTTGCTCAATTCCAAGTTATAGTTTGAGAGATAATTCACTTTAAATGAAGGGTGTGCACAAACAAAATCTGCACACACACAAAAAAATGGTAGCACCTTTTCCTTCTTTCTCAACGAAAAATTGGATAAAAAAAAAACCATGCCTTGATATCATAAAGAAAGAAGCAAAGGAACATAGTGATTTACATGAAAAACCCAAAGGAAAAAAACCACGAAAAATGGGAGGGGAGATTCTTATTCATTATGTCTCAATGGAGATTACAACACCAATATATAAAGAGTTATAATGAGAAGAAATGTCAATAATAGAGCACCTCATTTTGGCAGTCTCTTGGATAGGAAAGTCCAAATAAATAAACGTAATCAATCATATCAATATATGAATAGTAAGAAATCCTCCCAAAATCTCTATTCCACCAACAGTTGTCGATCCCTTAACTAACCACAGTAACACCATTGTTTCGAGTTGGTGCCACGGCCCTTGTGAAGACTACCTAAGTAGAGTTGGAAGTCATATCCAATAGTTTCATTAGCAACAAAGCAACAACTCTAAATGGTTCCTTCTCACAACCTTGTTCTCATTAGCCTTTCCTATGTCTTTTTAGAGCTTTCAACTTTCCCCTAAACTCATTCTTTTAGGTACCGGTATTAAATTATAAGAAATGCTTGTTTCTTGAGCATGTCTTACATCCTATCTTGTTCTCTTACACTATCTCAAGGCCACTCAGATGGGTAGTGGGTAAACGATCCCCCCCCCCTTTTCTTGGGACATTTTTTCAAGAGCATGTAAAATAAGGTGAACCTAGGGTATAAAAGAAAAGGTTGCATGTAAGGGGAACATCACCTAGGTCAACAATCAAATATCTAATTGGTCACACTATTTAGATTGTTAGATGTAAGGACTAATATTTTGATCCTTAGTAGGATTGATTTTTTGTTCTTTTTGAGTTTAAAATCAACATGTGATGAACAAGAAATGGGGAACCTGGCAGCTTAAGAGATCTTTTCAACATTTTACCTGAACTCTATTTTGTCTATGATATACTAGTCTTCATTTTATGCAAGGATCATAATCTAATTTTTCAAGTTTTAAATAACCTCTCTCTCTCTCTCTCTCTCTCTCTCTCTCTCGCCAATGCCCTGGTGCGGCGGTGCTTGGGTGGTTGTAGCATCATCCTTCCATAGGGAAGGTCAGGGATCAAATTTACAATGTGTGTGGTTGTTTTCCTCTTCAGTCATGTTCAAGTTTCTGATTCTATTATGTATGAGCGGCTATCAAGTGAAATGAACACTGCCAAAAAATTAGACCTCTCTCTCTCTCTCTCTCTCTCTCTCTCTCTCTCTCTCGCACACACACACACACATACACATACTCTCTCTGTCCAGATTTAATACATGTGCCAATTGAATTTAAATTTTTTATTACCATTAATGTTAACTTATAAATTTGAAGACCGAGTTTGCTACATGAATCATCTAGCATAGAGATTCAAACAAGTCAAGAACCTTCCATGTGGTAGCATGTATAGCAACTGAAAGGCCTTTGAATGTGTGCCACACACCCTTATATTCTAAAGTTTAGGTCGTTACCAAGTGCAAAAGGAAACCCTCTTTTCTGTCATACTTTTTAATAAATGGCCTAAGTAAATTAACCACCACTCCCAAATCCCTAAGGTAGTAGGAGAGGTATGAGTTAATATTCTTATAATATTTCAACACTCCCCCTTAGGAGAGACACTATTGGACAATGAATGCAGGGGAACTAGGTGCAAGTCCACATAATGTGCATATGTATGCACAAAGTGTGATGTAGTACAATGGAGATGATACCAAAGTTGATGTAGAATGATAGCCAAGAATATCAATAAAACCAAAGATGATGTAGTGAAAACAAGAAAAGAGAAAAAGAAAAGATATATACTTGATTTGAAGCTTTTCGAAACCCAAAACATGGGATCTTAGCCTCCACTAAGCTTGAATAAACCAAAGAGTACCTTTCGCACAAACCACTCCTAGTTTTTAGACTTTACAAAGGAAAAACACACTAGTCAAGAGCTAAAACGGAAGAAAAATCTTTATTCATCAATTTCTTTTATAAAATTGTGGGTTACAAGCACACACACACACACACACACACACACACACACACATATATATATATACTCTAATTAAACTTCATAAAAGTAAAACTTCTAAATTAATAGAATCTCGTAATTAAGTGATACCCTGCTAGTATTTTGGCCATAACTTTCCTAAATCATATTGGATTCTTAAGATATTGGTTTCATTGGAAAGGTAATTGAATAATCTTTCAAATGGAACCAAAATCATCCCAAGCGGATAAATTTTGAACTTCCAAAATATAGCCTAACGCAAAAAAATAGTATTACAACTTTGATTTAAAGAGTCCTAACTACATAAGGACTCTAGAATAAACTCAAACATAAATAAAAGATATGGCTAAAGATAATCCTAATATAAAATTCAATAAAATGCTAATTAAATTTTCTTCAAGATGCTCCATACATCCCCCACTTGGCTGTTATAAGGATCACACGTGTGGGTTCCACCCACATGTCACGTAGGCCCTACTTCAGCTTGGATGTCTGCATCAAACTCATTTTGTTTGAAAAACTCATCATTGAGTTTTATAGTGAAGAAGAATCCGTAACCATAGGCTTTTCATCTCACAAGGATCGGGTAGTGGAAAGACTTCATATTACATCTTATATGTCTTCTTCTTAGGCTCATGAACTGGTGTAGCTATCAGAATAGGCTGGATCTCGTCATGATCTGAAACTTGATTTTCAACAGCTAGTTGGTCATAAACTGGGGCAACAATGGTACACGTGTCATTAACCACCACGGCTTCATCTGTCTCACTCAAAACATTAGCATGAGTTTGCACAACATTTCTTGCATCAAGATCCTCACTTTATATACTAGCTATAGGTTTGTTGTCTTCATTAAATAGCTTTGTGTTTTCACTGGATTCTATCTTGGACTCTTCTTTAACTATATCAATGCTCTTTTCGGTCTTATTATCTATAGAATGTTGAACACTTTCAGTTACCACTATTGGTACCTTATTAACATGCTTGAGTCAAGGACGATATCACACATCATGGTTATAGAGTTGTAACACTTGAGTTTCCTTATTAAAAATAAATTTTCTCTCCTTAATCCATCATCTATCTAATCACTAGCGTGTCAGTTAAGGAGAAATCACACACTAGGCATTCAACACCATCAAAGTAGTCTCTTTTGTGATATAATTGAGTATCAATAACACAGTCCTTAACATATTCACAATCTCTTTGAATTTTCAGATCTTGTATGAGATCTTCAACAAAAGATGTACAAATAAGGTTCTGATCATCTCAACCACTAATTTCTATTTTAGTTGCTTTCCCAAAAGGAAAAACAAACTCAACATTTGCTAGAAGAACCATCTCATATTTTCAGGGATTGCATAACTTTTAGGGTTTGTTTCCAAAAGTTTTAGGGTTTCACCCAAAACTAGGAAAAAAATAAACCAACAACTTTGCCTTTCATCTACAGCTTCTACTTTAGGGTTTCCAAAATCTCACGGTTTATGATCCTTTCCAAAATTTCAAGGTTTATGCTATTTTCTAAAATTTCAAGGTTTAAGCTTTTTCCTAAAATTTCAAGATTTAGACCATTCTCCAAAATTTTAGGGTTTATAAGACTTTACAAATAAATCAGGTCATCTAATATTCGTCAAGATTACAACTAGATTGAACTAGTTGGAACCCAGCTCTGATACTAAATTGATGCATCACAATGGAGATGATATCAAAGTTGATGTAGAATGATAGCCAAGAATATCAATAAAACCTAAAGTGATGTAGTGGAAACAAGAAAAGATAAAGACTTGATTTGAAGTTTTTCCAAACCCCAAACAGGGGATCTTGGCCTCCATCCAACTTGAATAAACCCAAGACATCAACCTTTAAAGAAAATTGCTCCTAGTTTTCAGACTTCTCAAAGGAAGAACACACTAGCCAAAAGCTAGAACACGAGAAAATTCTTTATTCATCAATTCTGTTCATAAAATTGTGGGTTACAAGCATATATATAAACTTTACGTGTCAATCTTTCTAAATCCCACCCTACTACAACTTCCTAAAAATAAAACTTTTAAATTAATAAAATCTTGTAATTAAGTGACAGCCTATTAGTATCTTTGTCATACCTTTCCCAAATCACATTAGATTCTCAAGATATTGGTCTCGTTGGAAAGGTAATTGCATAACCTTTCAAATAGTATCAAAATCATCTCAAACGAATAAGTTTTGACCTTCCAAAATATGACCTAAAAAAAAAACTAACTATATTACAACATTGATTTAAAGACTTCTAACTACATAAGGCCTCAAGAATAAACTCAAACATAAATAAAAGATAAGGTTAAAGATAATCCTTACATAAAATCCAATAAAATACTAATTAAATCAGCTTTAAAATCTATACATTCCCCACTTGGCTGCCACAAAAATCACACATATGAGTCTCACCCACATGTCATGTGGGTCCCACTTCAGCTTGGATGTCCACATCAAAGAGCCAAAGAGAATAATTGCATCCATGCTGAGATTCAAACTTGCAACCTAACCTTGCTATGATACTATATCAAGAAATAAATTAACTTACTCTCCTAAGTCCCTAAGGTAATAAGAGAGGTATGAATTAATATATAAAAGAATGAGTGTGTGTTGACACAGACCTTTGTAGGCGTGCCATTAATTGACACATAATGTGTTTTTGAATTTGGTTAAAAATTACGTGAAAACGAATCTCGTGAGAGCTGTGCAAACGGCACCAGGGTGCAGACACATCAACCCCAAAAAGTGATTAGTGTCCCCCGGTACGGATGTGTTAGCCCCTCTGGTGCCGTTTAGACAGTTCTCATGAAATTCATTTGCACATAATCCGAACCCCTCTTTTTGACCACCTACTTTTTCAATTGAATACTTTTTTGGATGTTTTTACCCCCCCAACACCACGTGTCAGCTTATAATTCACCATAGACACTACAAGACTTTTCATCATAAAACATTTGTTGGGTATACTTATTATATTTCCACATGTAATCTATTACGAGAGTCCCCATCAGGGGGTTTCAGCCATGTGAAGGGCGGATATGGCTGACCATCCTATAGGGGCCTTTGCAAGACGTTTGAGAGAATCTAAGTGCAGGAAAGGATCCAGAGTGATACGGGGGGATTTCTATTTAGTAGATGGTCTGTATTGGCCATATCATCTCCTACTTGTAGCTGACCATAAGAGGTTGTTCCACTTAGGGGTGCAGATAAACCAAATATGAATCAAATATTGGCATATCTGTATTCAGTTCATGTATAATCAGATATTTTTTAAACAAATGAAAATTTAATTGAATTGGATATACATGGGTTTATATTCGTATCCATTAAGTTAGTCGAATATCAAAAAATCATTAAGGTAGGTTAATGTATTCGTATTAATATACTCTACTATAATGTAGCATAACCTACTATGTTTAAAAATGACTAGTAATTTAAACCAGTTATTATTTTATATATATATATATATATATATATATATATATATTGTATTCGCGTTGTTCATAATCAGATTTTTTAAATGAGTAAATATTTAATTGAATCGGATATACATGGGTTCATATCCACTTGAAGCGGACATGAATATGAACCAAATGAGGATAATAATCAGATATTTTCACCCCTACTTCCGCTAAGGAATACAAATGACCCACCCAGGAAAACCATGTTAATATAGAGCATTGATATTTTCTGGTCCATTCTTGATAATTCTAAGTGCAAAACTCTATTTTAATCTCTAGTCGTGATTTCAGTTTAATAACTTCATCCTCTTTTCACCTTATTACCATCTCGAAGTATGAATCCCTCTCCCCCTCCCTTGTTTGGGTGCACTTCAATACCTTCCCATTCTAGGTAGATTCCTGCTTATATATATATATATGCACCCAAACAACACATAAAGTCTGACTCTAGATGGGTCAGTTGAACCAGGCAGAGATCAGACCCAAATCAGGGTTAGTTTAATCCTTCCCATAATCTAAGCCCAAACCCAAAGCCGTTACAAGATCAGAGAATGCTGTCCAGGAGAGCCTTATTTTGTGCTGTTGTCAACCCTACTTTAACCAAAAGTCGGCTTTACAAGTCAAACCACCGAGACCGAAATAGACGACGTACTTAACTACCAAGTTGTTACAGTCTCTACTGCATTCCTTTCGACTATCAAGTGGTTAACTTACTCAAATACTACACCTCCTAAATGCCCAACACGTCTGCCCATGAACGGGTCTCTCGAATCACAACAGAAATTCCATACAATTCCATCTGATGCTTCCACATGAACACATTTGTAGTTGATGTATGCCTATATAAACTGAACCTTCTCAATGGTTCAAGTGTGCTTGACCAGCCCCTCACTGATCTTGCATCTCAATCTGGTTGGGGGG
>JAOXJP010297110.1:0-18464 GCA_025762735.1 Platanus orientalis | reverse complement strand
ACAGAGCAGAATGGCGGAACAGGATTCGTGTAGCCGACCCCAAATAGTTGGGATAAGGCTGTTTGTTGTTGTTGTTGAAGTATTATTCAAATGCTCATAAAACTCTTCCGAATAGTTAAATTCTTCAAAGACCTTCATCAAATCTCCTTTAACAATGTCCCAACATTTTTGAAAGAAGGAAATAGTAAAACCCTCTAGCCACAAAGCCTTGTTCCCTTTCATATTCGAAACCACCTTCGAAACCTCCTCTTCAATGAACCTCCTATCCATCAAAATCTTCTCATTTGCCGATAAATGCTCAAATTCCATACCATTAAGTAATGGCTTATTCCAATTATCCTCCTACAAATTAACATAGAAATCTTCCACCTCCTTATGAATCTCCCCTTGATCATGGGACCAATTCCTACTAACCGACAAGCCAAGAATCCCATAACAACTCTTGTGGTGAGATGCTATTTTATGAAAGAATTTGGTATTCCGGTCTCCCTCCTTGATCCATTTAACCCTAGAACATTGCCTCCAAAAAGACTTCTCTTTAATGGCAACGCCTAGATACTCATTTCTAAAAACATTATGGTCTCCCTCGCATCTCTCCACCCTCGAGAGATTACGTTTTTCTTCCACTAAGTCTAAACATTTAATTTTCTTACTACAATCCACTTTCTTAGCCTTAAGAGAATCCTTGAATTCTTATTCCAACCTTTCAGACGCCACTTGAGAGCTTTCAACTTTAGTGTAAAGGACCTACTTGGATTACCCGGATAAACAACCCAGTTCCACTCCCTTGCCACCACTTCTAAAAAATTCAGTTCAAGGAATCACACTTCCTTGAACTTGAAAGGGAATGGACCCCTAATCGGCCTACAAAACTCCAATACAATAGGAGAGTAGACCGAGGTGGTTTTAGGCAAATCCCTTTGGGAAGGAGCGGGGAATAAGTCATCTCAATCAACACAGGAGAAGAACCAGTCAATTCGGCTTAAACAAGCCTGATCTTGAAAGTTAGACCAAGTATATTTCATACCTTTAAGAGAACCATCGATCAGATTCCATCTTTCAATAAAGCCACCAAACTTTCCCATTCTAGAATCCCAACACCCATCGCCTTTCCTTTCACCAGAAATCTAACCAGATTAAAACCCCCATCAATGGACCATGACATATTCCAACAGCCTTTAAGAAGATCCAACTCTACCAGAAAAATTATTAACTCCCCCCTACAAAGGACCATACACCCCAACAAAAACCCACTCCTCAACACACTTCCTCAATCTACACCGAATAGAAACTGAAAAAGCCTCAATCTCATGCTCCAAAACCTCAAATCTTTTTTCATCCCAAATCAAAAGAATTCCCCCCAAAGCCCCTAAAGAAGGGAGGGCCAACCAAGCTGAGGACCTTTGCCCCCACACCTCCTCAACCACTGAATTATACATCATTTGGATTTTAGACTCCTGAAAGCATAAAATATCAAGCTTCACACCGATCAAACTTTAATTAATAGCCATTCTCTTATCCCTATTACCAAGCCCACGAACATTCCAGGATAGAACTTTTAAATCCATTGATTACAATTTCAGAAAGCCTTTACCATTTCTCCCCCCATCCACACTAAAATATTCCACTTTCCGATCATAATTGACGTTACTCTCTAATTTTATCAACTCATTTTTATGCCTATAACACAGCAAAATTAGACTCGTCCACTCCATGACCCTTTCTACTTTTCATTTCAATCAATATAAACAGCTATATCATTTCCTTTTCACAGCCATCATAGGTAAGACCCAAAAAAGGATTGGTCTACAACAAATTATTCAACACCAATTCTGATAGTTACTCTTTGTTACCTTAATCCTTCTTAGCAATAACATAGGATCAAACCCATTATTTCTGACCGAAGTAACCTCACTTGCATCAATGACCATATTGAGGACCCCACCATCCCATCCATACTCTACCCCTTCCACCATCGTCAAAGGACTAATAGCCAAAATATTCGCATTCTCATCCACCTAATTTTCCAAAACCATTAATTGATTTCCCAAGACCCCATTAACAACATTAGGATCCCCACAGGCCCCATGAATATCCTAAATAAAATTAACACCATGAGCAAGCCCGCAAAATTCCTTGCAGGAATCAAGAGAAGGTGTAGTAGAGGAATGAAAATTGGAAACCAGATGTGACTAACCTTTATAAAAGGACTGATTGAGGACTCTGGTAGAGTTCTTGATCTGATCATGGATACGAAGCCATAGCTTGAAAGAAGCCTTCTCCCACACCAAAGACCCACAGTCCTATAATCCACCGACACTAAAGCATCACTAGGTTGGTAGATTGACTCAGAAGAATCCCCTTCATCATGTAGGACATGAGCTGAAGACCAAAGCAGGGCCATAGGGCCGACTAGAATTGGAGACTCCAAGTGCGAACCACGGAAACCCACACGGAATCTCCTAAGCCATGGATCATTTGAAACGTCATAACCATCATCCCCAACGCCTCCCACATAGACCCCCTCAAGCATTCTTTCAATGTGCACATTAACGGCTATCAAACCAAAAGATCTCACACCTGAAGCCTCAGTCGTATGAGTAGACGAAGAAAAAACCAACTTCAGAGAAGGAGAATTCCCAACCCCCACGTCATGCGACAACTTTGGAACCAACGATTCAGCGACATGAGACAAGGGCCTCTAATCTGCAATAGGTGACCCATCCTCAACTTCCTTCCCAATCTCGTGGCCAATAAAGTTCTCCACCCCCAAACACCATGACGCAGGAGAGACCGAATCCAACCCCTAAGTCTCCCCAGAATCCAAGTTCACATGGTCAAGACCAGTCCCATCGTTGCCAACAATAGAATGTTGCTTCCTCGCCACCTTTGTGCTGGCCATCGCCAGCAAAACCAGGTCAGATGCTTGGAGTTCCACCCACATCACGTTAGACCGAGATGACAAGTCAACAAACCCCTTCAACAGCCCCTGCTCAAGGGAAGGAGATGCCTAGTAGCGTATTGGGCTTTAGTTACGAAATTAACGGGTTTCCAACATCGATAGTCCACCGGATATCTGGTAGGAAAAGAATCTGGATACCCCATTGGATACGGATCCAGCCCATAGTTACTTACCCCATCCTCCAAATCCCCTAACAAGTGAAAGCAATTAGAAAGGAAGCCATTGGAAACTAGACCGCGGCCATCTACCATCCCATTAGAGTAAGATCTGACCCAGCTAGACTACAGCACCCTGACCTAAGGGAAAATCGAGGATTCACCTCCAACCCCTGAACACTTGTTCCGCAAGATTGAATCCCTTGAATGATTCACTAAGCCATCCCCTCCTCTTGAAATATCATCTTCCCCCACAAGTATTACTAGATCCTAAACTTTCTAACTTGGACTTTCTAAAAAAATCTAACTTGCTAACATTTAAAACTTCTAAAAACACTATTCCCACAGCTCTTTGATAACCCATTAGTGACTTGGTCATAACTGTCCCAAATCACCTTAGATTTGCGTAATCTTGGTCTCATTAGAAAAGTAATTGAATAACCTCTCTAATGACACCAAATAAGCCAAAAAGGCAAGTGTTGACCCTTGAAAACTTGGGCTAAAAGTAAATGACAAGATTACAACTCACAATAAATAAAACTAAACTACCCATGACACTATTGGCCTTATTACAAAATTAATCCATACACGACACAAGACTTGAACCTTGCTCTCTTGTGTGGTGGCACATACAAGAGTTTCTGCTTGTTTGCCACATCATAATGCTTTAAAAAAAGTTGATTCTTAAGCCCTATACTGTTTTAGAACATCTAAGGATGCATGGAAGCATCCTAATCTGGCTCTAGAAATCTTTCCAGAAGATTAGCGTGTGGTCTACAAATTTATGAAGGGTAACTGATTGGCCTTCTACTCCTATACCAAAGCCTTCTAAAAGACTGAATTTGAAGCTTTATGCAACATAACCTCTTAAAAAAACATAATAGATACAAAAAAAAATACACAGTAAACTTATGCATAGCATTTTTTACTTCCTTTGACTATTATACATATATATATGCGTGTGTGTGTGAAAAATAAAAAATATACAGAAAAACACAAAAGAATACGACAAAAGATACACAGTAAGTTTCAATATGTTCTACAAGTGTAGATCAGGTATAAACAAGTAACATGTAAAATATTTGTGCTAAATGGAGATATAGTTTGTGACTTGCCAAAGTTCTCATCGGAAAGGGGTTTTAATTTAGATCCTTCGATCCAAGGCCAAATCTTTGCTTTTGACCTAAATAGACTCAAATGGAGTCCTAAATTACTCAGTTTATCATGATTTGAATTTCTTTGAAGAAAAAAGAGGATTTTAGGAGGGATTTTATTTGTTACCAATGGGCGAAAATGAGGTATTAGGCATTGACATGAAACTAAACAAAATCTACACCAAACTTTAAAAAGGGGCTTTTCTATACAAAATTTCTCATGTATAGACTACACATATTGGTGGTGTTGCCAATACCAGGGAATTTTAAAATTCTTGGATGTTTTTGTCAGCACCCTTCTTCAACTCTGCTAACTAATATACAATGTAAGCTAATTTAAGTTGAAAACTTGTATTTATTTTCATGAGACTTTGAGCTGCTGATAATTTCTTTATCAGGATAACAAGGACACTTCGTAAAAAAAATTCTCATGTCAAACATCAACACCTTTGTTTTTTATAAGCCTATATAGTTTCAACACCAGGTGTTTGTTGGACACCCCATATCAATATCCCTTTTTTTATGAATAATGATAAAGGATATAAAGTGAAAGGCCGAAAAATGGCCCTCGAAGAAAAGAAAGAAAAAGAAGCTAATCAAACAATGAAAAAAGATGAGCCAATATACTTAAGGTAATTGAAGATACATGATTTAATATGCTTCAACACCCCCTACAGGAACATTGTTCTCTCTTGCAAATACTTGGAAAACCAAGTGCGGGTGTACATAGTTTGGGATACAACTTTAATTCTATGGGATTCAAACTCACAACCTAGCTTAGCTCTGATGCCATAATAAGGGTGAATTAACCAACTCTCCCAAAACCTAAAGGTGATAGGAGATACATGAATTAATATAGTTCAACAAAAACTCCCTCCTAGCACCATTCAGCCATTGAGTTACCCCATCTAGGCATCCAACAAAACGAGATGTTTATAAAGGACACCAAAGAGTAGATCTCTTGAATGAGACAAGAAAGCCTCCATAAGCCTATAGAGTCAAACGTAAACCAACCAATAACCACAATAGAGTCTCTCTCAATAATCAATCTAATGTAACCAAGGGAATATGTAAGATGAAATCCAAATAGAATAATGCAAGAACATTTTCACACCGGGCTCAAGTGGGGCAGCCTGTATGATACAGGGGCACACTCAGGGTGGGGCAACTCATGTGAGGCGGGACCCATGTAAAGTGGGGCCCATGAAGCAGGGTTCGACCGATGGCCTGGCCTAGCTTGGGCTATAAGATAAAGGGATTGATTCGCCTTTCTCTACCAGTTCGAGCTTTTAGAGAAATTGTTTAGTCGTCCTGCATCATAGAATCTCCAAAGTCTAAGCTTTAATAGAATTTACCACCAATGGGGCCCCAAAAGACCTATGACACCAATCCACTGTTGTCCTTGAAGACACCACATATCCCTAACAGGCCCGGATTATCCAAATAACAACCGTTCACCTTGAGCTTGACAGTATTCTCTTTGTGCATGTGGGGGTAGCCTACAGATAACCATAGGATCAGTAGGAGATCAGAGAGCAATCTCATGCCAATCGCACACAATGCTATCAGTTGCAATGCCTCTAAACAAGTCCGCAGTGATACTAAAGGTATCAATGATGTCTTGAACTAGCTATTGCCTATCTTGAAAAACGGTATCATTTCACAAGCCAACTAAAACGGTATACTTCCATAGGAGCTTAACCCTTTTTCCCAAGGCGTACCAATTTCATAGCAGAGAGATGATGTTTTGCAGAATGACCCAATTCAGATTACATAAAAAAGGCCCAGTAAATGGCTCCAAATCTAGGCAGAAAAAATGAGAAAGATGATATCAACTCCTTTTCTAAACCATATGACAAGTGTTTATTTTTCTTATGTGCTACCTTTCAAGCGAAAGACTTGACTTTTGGAGGCACTAAAACTTTCCAAAAGCCTTTTAAGAAAAGGTTTCCACAAATATGTAAAAAGATCAAAGAACAGTGAAGAAGAAATTAGAAAAGATAACACCACTGGGCTCCAAGGTCCACAATTTGTCATCTTGATCATCCTGTGATATGAAACCTCTTGAAGGTAGTATGATGGATCTAACCAATCTCAGGCTCTCTAAACTCTTATGCAACCTAAAATCCCAAGCCAGATCTAAGGCTCTATGAAGATGTACTTGGATATAGGCTTTGCCTTTGTGACAGGATGAGAAAATTTGGAATCAAGAAGACTCATCCCACTAGAAGTATACCCAGAATTTGATCCTATCGCCTCTACCCACCTCATATCTAATGAAATGGGAGAAGCATGAAAGAATCCTACTGATACTTTTCTACGGGAAAAAAAGGGTGAGCCTATTCACGTTGCTAGAATCCCAACCATTTGATACGAATGACCAAGTGCCACAGCTTGGAACTTTCCTCAAGAAGCCTCCAAAACCACTTAGCCAACAAGGCAAGATTTCTATTAGGAATCCTCAGCCCAAACCAAACCCAGTTCAATGCCACTGTTACCTAATATTTTGTTAAAAAACGTGTTGCATCTTTCAATTATCACTTCTCTAATTTAACTTGAATTCTTGAACATCTAAATTTTGACATGTCAATCTGAAGTAGATCTTGGTAATGCTTTCTTCTTTTCTTTTCTTTTTTTTTTTTAATGGTAAAAAAGTTTTTTTAAAAGCAGAAGAAAGAATAGGTGACAACATTTCAATAGACAGAGATTTCCTAAAAGTCCCATCCATAGGAAGCTTACCCAATAGGACACCAGCACTTCTAACCATTCCAAAGTACATCATATACACATCATCCACAAAAATCTTAATATGATCTAAGATCTTGGAAGCGCGCTCCCCACATTTGAGAAGTGCCGTGAGGCAAGTGGAAGCCATAGAAATGTCTGGAGGAAATGATCCAAGAACAATATTGTATTTTATTTAATATAAATCCTATGTTGTTAGAATTGAATAAAATATTATCTATGATATTTAGTATTGATTTTGTAGGGGGGGAAAAAAAAGATTTAGTATTAATTTATTGTTTATATCATTTTATTCCAACCCAATAAAAAAGATTCAAATCTGATGGTTTTTATACAAGGTCTTCTATAGTCTTATCTACAAAAAATCTTATGCATGGTAAAATTTAAGGTATAGCTGGCCATACTAATAGCAAGTGGTTTGCATATTGATTTATATGCCATGATTCTTTGTTACTTACATAGTACAGCTTTTAGGCTTTTTAGTACTTTCTTTAAGTTTATTCACTTATTGTATGTAGTTGAAATTATTAATTGAAACTTAGAGTTAGTTACTTTATTATCCTTTTTTCGCTTCTAGCTTCTGAAGGATTTATTAAACCTCACTTCTCGCTTTCGCATTGCTTCCCACTTTCGCTTCTCGCTTTGGTAACTATGGTCTCTCCTCAGGTTGACAAGACCTGTGAACAGCCAATATAGGTGTATGTGCAACGAAATGTGACACAAGAAGTTCCACCATCTTCTCAGCTTGTACACTAGTCTTCATCTTTGGCTACAGATCCTTCTCATGCTTCCTCTGTTCCTAAATTCCAATGATGCTAATATTCCTATTGCTATTCGGAAAGGTAGCCATATGCTCAGCATTTTATAGCTATTGTTATTTCCTTAAGCACCTATCGCATTCATAATGCAGTTTTGCTTTGTCTCTTTCCACTGCATTTGTACCTAAGTCTTATCAAGAATCATCCTGGGCAGAACAAGGCAATGGATGAAAAATTGAAAAATGACAGCTCTTTATGCTAATGATCTGTGGGAATTACCTGCACTGCCAGTTGGGGAACAAGCTGTAGCATGTAGATAGATGCATCTGAGAAAATATCAACCTGGTGGCACGATTGAGAGGTTAAAAGCGAGGCTGGTTACCAAGAGGTATACTCAAACCTTCGCTATCAACTATTTTTACATGTTCTCACTGGTTGCTTAGCTAAACTCAGTTTGGGTTCTATTTCTGCTGCTGTCAACCAGAACTGACTAGTGTTCAAACTTGGTATTAAAATGCCTTCCTTAATGGTAACTTGCACAAGGATGTTTATATGGAGGAACCGTCACATTTTGTTGCTCAACCAGAGCCTAACAAGGTGCTGAGATTGAAGAAAGCAATTCATCTCCTTGTCCATGATTTGACAAGTTCAGCAGAGCAGTTATTGCGTTCAGATTCCAAAGGAGAAATCTCAAGAATAATTAATATATAGTTAATGTTGATGATATATGTATTACAAGAAGTGATCCAGGAGGAACTGGCGATCAAAAGAAGTATGTAAAACAATATTTTCAGACCAAGAATTCTGGAATGAAGGTCGATATATCTAAAGATGGTATCAGTTTATCTCACAGGAAAATATGTTGTGACTTATCGACGGAAATAGATTTTTTAGAAGCAAAACTGGCAGAAATCCCTTGAAAAATACAAATGTCAAACTGGTGATGACAAGGCTGAACCGTTTAAAACCCAAGAAAGTACAAAAGACTGGTTGACAAGCAAATCTACCTGCCAGTTAGCCAACCAAATATAACTTTTGCTGTTCGTTTAATAAGTCATTTCATGAATTCTCCTATGCAGCCTCATCAGATGCTGTATGCTGATATTTGAGATATCTTAAGAGTAATCCAGGCAGAGGTCTCATTAATGGACCAAGAAATCCTTTTACCATTGAGAGCAATTCTAATTGTGATTGGGTAGGGTGTCTTCTCATTATTGTATGCTTGTTGGAGAAATTATAAAGACTTGGAGAAGTAAATAAATAATGTGGTTAGATCTGGTGAAGAGGCAGAATACAAAGCAATGGCCCACACCATGTGTGAGTTAATAATGTTGATGACCCTTATGCAACAGATGAGGTTCATTGTTGATGGGCTGCTGTAAATGTTTTGTGATAATCAAGCTGTTATTTACATAGCTAGCTATCCAGTCTCTCATGAAAGGAAACTGTGCGAGTGTCTACAGGACCTAAATTATCGACAGCTTCTCCAAGAACAATGAAAATTCATCCTAGAGTCACTCCACCAACTGGAACACTTAGAGGAGCTCCGGTGTCAATCACTTCCATTCCCTTCATCAGACCATCTGTAGCTCTCATAACTACAGCCCTAAGACTTTGAAGTAGATTATCATTTCATCATGACAAAGAAGATATCCAATCTCTCATGAATGGACATAACACACTGAAGTATACAGTCATTTCGTTCGAAAAGCAGCCATGACAAAGAAGAAATCTACTACATATGCAAAGTCTGAAAATCAGCTGGACATGGGTGACATGTAGGCTCTAGTTTGAGAAGGAGGTCATTGAAATGTGTCTCTCTGTGCTGTGTGTGTCTATATACACACACATACAGCATGGTATATTTGTATTGGGTGTGGTGTATGGTATACTTCATTTACACTGTATCATCAGTTGTCTTAGTTGAAAGCTACTTCTTCATTTGTACTATTTTATTATTAAAGAGAAGAGGAGGTCAGGGTGCATGAATAACTTCTATTTTCCTTCTTCCCTATGTTGTATACCTAGTATAACGACAGAAAACTATGTAGCATTCCCTGCCAACTTAACCAACACCTTGTAAGGCTGTGAATGATATATGTTGACAGTAAATTAACCAACTCTCCCAAAACCTTAAGGTGTTAGGAGATACACAAATTTATATACTTCAACCACCCCCCCCCCCTCAAGAGGAACATTGTTCTCTCCTGGGAATATTTGGGGAGTTAAGTATGGGTTCACACAACGCGTACACACGCGCACAACACTGCATCTGGAAAAATACTTCCACCGGGATTCGAACTCACGACCAAACCTGCTCTGATACCATGTTGAAAGTTAATTAACCAAGTCTCCCAAAACCTTAAGATGTTAAGAGATACACAAATTAATATACTTCAACAATATAAAGTTGGTAAATAAGATTGAAAAGAATGAGTTTTAATATCTTCAATGTTTTCATCCCTTCGTGTACATGTTTGTTTCTTGTTTATTACTTTAATTTTTTATTTTTTTTCATTTCTTTCTTTCAAAAGAATATGTTCCTACTTAGGGTCCACTCAGAATTTACCTCTCACCACTGACCCACTTATTTCAGAGAAAAGGAAAGGAAAAGTTGGACCAGAATTTTTTGTAAATGGATTCTTTGAATGGGAAATAAATATATTACTTTTACTGCATTCCCTCCAAAACATTCGCAACTGAAGGTAACTGTCCTGTACCAAACTAAAATGTTTTTTAGGGTATACCAGTGATGTATGAGGTAATAGAATTGACATTATAATTTTGTAGGTGACTGATGAACACTATTCAGAATGTATAAAAATAATAATTAAAGAAAGAAATAACAAGGAGAACAGAAAAAGGAAAAAGAAAAAAGACAGGATTAGGAGAAGATCAGATGGGATAAAGAGTGAAGACTAAAGATTGTGTACTAAAATGGAAATCGCTATGCTTTAATGAATCTTAAAAGATGCAAACTAGCACACCTTCATTTGACTTTGCAAGAAGAAGGTTGTGTGGGTTATGACTTTGCTTTAACAGCAACAAAGGCTGTCCTGGATGCATCAGCACAATCCTATACCTGCACAACTATAACGTTAATAACATTGAAACAATTGATAGAACAGCAGGCAAATAAGGAAACTCAATAAAATAAAGGAAGAACAGAAAGTCAATTCTACAAATCACTCACTTTTTATTGAAGTACTCCATAAAAGTAGCATACTCGGATGTCACTCCATCAGAATTCATATCAAATGGACTCTCAGCAGATGTGCCAATCATCACATCAACAACAGAATAAATTCTCCCTGTATGAATAGCCAGTACCACCATATTTTTTAGGTCGCTTAAATTAACAGATAAATTGGCCATGTAAATAACTTCAGAGCTCTTGCATCCTGTCTTAAATGAGCTGGTGCTACAGCATGATGAATTCAACTTGCAACTGATGGAACGGTAATCAGCACCACGAAAAGAATTCTCCATAAAAAATTCAACCACAGAAGCACATGCATTGATTCCCCTCCAGTTTATTCGCATAGATTCATGACTTGGAGCGTCTAACAACTCAAGTGGTAAAAGGAAATACATATTCGAACAGCTCCATCTATTTTCTGTCTTGAGTAAATTTTCTTTTTGTATTTTAGAAGATTTGGTGTTGAAAAATAATCCATTAAAGAAAAATTCCTGGAAGTGTTTTGATTTCTTCACCTGATTAAGAAAAAAGACAAATAAACTATAACAGTGCAGTGAACTAAATGAAAGTACTTTTCCTACAATATAACCCAAACGTATTTAAGAAATTGCTTATTTACCTGCTCTGAGTCCAAATGGACCTGTCCACATGGAGAAACAGAAGATTTGACCACCTTGTCAGGGATCAAGTGAAGTTCCACTTCTGCATTTGCTACATCATCATCCAGTTTGGCTTCAATTAAGAGGACAAATCCAGGATAAAACTCTCCAACAAGAGTACAGGAGAAGTCTATTTTATATGCCTGCAAAATAACACCACCGGGTTTGTCTCCCCAAGTTCCAGATAAAGCATGGACCATGGCTGTCCCATGTAATTCCTTCCTTTTGGTTGTTCCTTCAGACACCAAGAAAAAATAAAATGCTTTAATACATGTAGAACGGAGAGCGTCAAAAAAGACAAGCATGGGTGACACCCATCCACCCATAAATATAAAGCGGTATGCAATCACTCAAACAGAACCAGCTCCCAGATGTCATATTGCTACAATGAGGATTCAGATAAGCAAACTGAGAAACTGAAAAATACTTTGTAAGTAACTAACATAAGATTAACACTACAGCCGGTACCTAATAATGCTCATTTTCCTTTGAAGGATGTAACATTTATCACTTAACTACATTTCTGCAAATGAAGCTATGGCTCCAGGAATAAATAGCTTTTTCAATGCATGTTAATAGCTCCAGCACCCAGCAAGGGGACAAGACGTCCCCTACAAATACAACTAAAGACACCAAATACACTACAGATATCCAACCCCCCACCTTCAACGCCTTAATGCATTCACCCAATCCTTAACAAGAGCCCCTTCCTAGCGAGCTTCATACCTCTTACATCGTCTAGCCCAAAAGATGATTTTTTCTTTCACCCTTTCATAGAATTTGAAAGAATGTTCCACGTGACCATCAAACACCTGTCAATGCATGTTCTTCCAATGTTCGAAAGTTAATGCATACCTTGCTGCAGATGACCATCTTCTCTTAAGGATATCCACACCATTGCTCAATTGCATGTCTGCATTGAGCAAGTACGAATACAGGAAGTCGATGACTTATTGATGCATCTTAAATTGTTCATAAAAGTTACCGCTGAATCCTAGATTTGTCTAACAGAACCGCTTTCTTCTCATTTTTTATTTTTTGCCTTTTTCTTTTTTACACTTAATCATTAACCAGATTTGTTGATATTTTACAGGATGCTTTGACCCACACAAAGAGCAATCTGCTGAAAGCATGCTACAGTTCTTTCAAAAAAAATTCAGATTTCAGATAATGATGCTAAACTGTGCTCAGATGCACCAATGTAGGACCCTTGTGGAACAGGGCAAACCAATCATCCCCATGAACATGTGGATTTCTCTGAGAGTAGCAGATAAATAAACCGCCAGCAAACACACACACACACACACACTTGGGTACTATAGTTTGAGGCTTTTGGGGTATCATTTTCACGATGGTATTTTCCAAACATCATGGCTGACCGGAGCTTCCGGTATCGGAGGGGACCACCTCCCTGGGTGGGGTCTCTCAAAGGTGGAAAAATCCTTCATCGGGAGGAGGTTTGAGGGGCTAGAAAGCCTTCCCCTTGTGGGGATTTGAAGACGTATAAAGATGTGGTTATGGAAAGTCTGGTGTGGCTTTCTGCTCAAGGACCTCAGGTAGTGAAGATGAATGGGTAGTCCATGATATTGTTTCGGAAGGAAGATGTAGACAACTGCATGGAGAGGTTGAAAGCGTGCTTGGTCGGAAGGGTTGTGGGAGATAACCCCAGTGCTTTCACCTTGAGGGAGTGGGGAAAAAGGGCATGGCGGATAGGGGGGAGCTTCAAGTGAGGAGGCTACCGAAGGGGCTATTTTTGTTTCATTTCCCTTTGGTCTCTGAAACGGAAAGGGTTTGAGGGAGGGCAATAAGGATTGGCAAGGGGGTGTATCCTGCTAGATATGTGGCATCCTACAACAGGATGCAGATGGATCAAAATGGAGGAGGGAAGGGTGTGGGTCTATGGGTTACCGCTACACTTGTGGGGTTGGAAAACATTCGAGCAAATTGGAGAACTTTGTGGAGGTTTAATCGACTATGAAATTTTGGACCCAAGGTCAATTAAGTGGGTTGCACTGAAGGTTCTCAAGCCGGAACTAAGGCCTGATAGCGTGTGGCTCTTTGATGAGATGCTGATGTATAAAATCCAGCTTTGGAAACAGGAGCTCCCAAAAGCTTTTCTGGTGAAGACAAGGGATAGCTTCCAGGAGGGATGGGGGAGGAGGAAGGAGAGGGCACATGCGAGCGCAGGAGATGAATGGATAAGGCGGGAAGGTTCAAAGGATTTGAATTTTGAATCATCTATATCGCTGTCTGACAGTGTATGAGAAAGGAGAAAGGGCAGCTGGCAAAGGGAAGATGGAAGACGATGGGTGAGCCATGAGTTATGCATAAGAATAATGGAGTGAACCGGAACTTCAAACCAAGGGTTGGTTGGTTTAAAGGTGTGGGGGCCCAAACTAAGCGGGTTGGCTGACCTAAGGACCGGTATTTAATTAATTAAAGGCCATCAAGTCGTGGGCCTTTTATACGAGGCAAGCGTGATTGGTCAGTCCACAGGGACCGATCGCTAATGCGTCAGCCCAAACCCAAGTCTAATTTGGGGTATTTGAGGGATAACCCAACCTTGAAGCGAAGAGGAGCCCCAGCTTCAGTCTTCAAGCATGATTACGACAAAATACCTGGAGGTCGAAGGAGGCGCAAATCACAAAGGGTATACAGGAGGAAAGGCGATGGAGTTAAAGCTCAAGGAGGAGGGGTCAGGCGTCATAGTAAGGAGGGTTACGAATGGAGGAGAAAAGTTGCGACTACAAATCAGGGGGAATCGGCGCCTTCTGTTCCGACTAGGACTCAATCTCAGGGTATTACTTTTACGGAGATCGAGGATCACTCCAACAAAGGAAGAGACCCCCATCCGGTTCGTAAAGGAAAAGCGAAGCTGATTCCCAGGGAGTCGACCGATGATGATGAAGATTAGGAGGAGGGATTGGGGGAAGGTCTAGACAACGGGTGGCAGAACATCAAGTTGTTGGGATCGGGAGGTGAGTGTAGCAAGTCCAAAGTCTATGATTCTCACTTTGATGGACACGAGCAATACAATGACTTAAGGGGTGCTTTTGGGGAATGTGGAGTTGGCAAATTTTAACCAATTGTGGCAAACAAGTATTTGGGGTACTTTTCTACAGAGGGGTCGATTGTGGAGTACCAATTGGAGGATGAGGGTTTCAGGGAGAGGGGTGAGGATGAATCGATCGTAGATGTTGATCCAATCTTGATGTTACCTCCTTACCACCAATCGGATTAGGTTATCAAAAAAGTGGTTGAAGTTAAACGAAGGTTAGGGTACTCCTTCAAGGAGATGAAACAGCGGGTTGAAGATTTTTTTTTTTGGGAAATTAAGCAAAAGCGTAGCTGGAGTCTGCGGAGGTCGAAAAATATGGTTCACAATTCTTCAGAGGGGAGAAGGGCCAGAGAACTTAAAAATCTGCATTCGAATGTGAACAATGAAGGAAGGGACTGAGGGAGAAATAGGAGACGGGGGCGTAGGGGCGCAAACCACTCTAAGTTTTATAATGAAGATAAGTATTGTACTTGGAATGTTAGGGGGATAGGGAGGGAGGAGAAGAGGTGGGGAGTTAGAGATATGCTGAAACGATGGAAGTTTGATTTGTTTTCCTTGCAGGAAACAAAAACTCAGGTTATTGAAAAATGATGTTAGATCTGTGGGGTAGGAGATCATTTGAGTTTGTTCATAAACCGGCTATTGGTAGGGCAGGGGGAATTCTTGTGGCATGGAATTCCAATGTTTTAGAGATGGTTGATTCATATATTGGAGATTTTTCGGTGTTTGTGCTTTGTAAGAATAAGGATGATGAGGGGATGTGGGTGTTTTCTGGAGTTTATGGGCCTTGTGATTAGGCTAATTTTGGGTTGTTGAGGGAGGATTTACGTAGGCCTCGTTCCCTTTGGCAAGTGCCTTGGTGTGCAAGGGGGATTTTAACACCGTCAGATATCTAGAGGAAAGATTAGGGGCGACTCGATTCTCTCGCCAGATGAAGTAATTTAATGAGTTGATTGAGGAGTTGGAGTTGGTGGACCTTCCGCTTAGTGTGGAACCATAATAGGCGGGTAAGTAACATACTGGATAGATTCCTTTTTTACTGATGATTGTTTGGATGTTGTTCCAATGTTTACTTAGGAAGCTATTCCAAACCCAGCTTTTGATCACATCCCGATTATCCTTCGGCCTAATTTCGTTTAATCGGCTCCGCGTCCATTCAGATTTGAGCTAATGTGGTTGAAAATTCCGAGATTCATTGACAAAGTTAAAGGTTGGTGGGAAGAGAATCCTATGGAGAGCTCGGCTAGCTACAGATTTGCCCAAAAACTTAAGATTCTTAAGAACCGGGTTCTTAGGTGGAAAAAAGAGGAATTTGGGGGAATCGATTTAAGAGAAGAAGATTGATTACATTAGCTTGATGTTTTGGAGAAGGAGATGTTGAGAGAATTGGACAAGGATTTTTTTTTTTTTTTGATAAGCAGAATTTCATTAGAGAAAATGGATGAGAAATCCCCAAAGGCTACAACCAAACACAAAAAAAGAAGAGATTACACCTGAAAAATATAACCCCAATCCCTCTGAGTAGAAACCACCAAAAACTCCCCCAGATGCTTCCACCCGAGGCCCCAAAGACAAGCAACCTCCTTTGCCCTACAGAACATATTAAAAGCAGGTTTTGAGCAGCCTTCAAACACCCTCCTATTGTGCTCGAGCCAGATGAGCCACCACACTGCCAGGCAAACTAGCTTCCAAATAATACAACCTTTTTTCTGACACCTTCCCAATCTCCCAAGAGGCTAATAAACATTCCACTGTATTCGGAATCACTCAAGAGTAGACAATCTCCTTTAGAAGCCTCGTCCAGATCTTTGAGGCATAAGGATAATGAATAAAAAGGTGGTCCATACTTCCCGCATCTTGCAGTGGGAGCAAACATTTGGCAAAATCATACCTCTCCACTGGAGCATATCAATGGATAGGAGACAACTCTTTAAGAGGATCCAAATGAAGAAAGCTACCTCTAAAGGAATATGAAGTTTCCAAATATTTGTCCATATACGGTCCAGGAGAGCCTTGCCTACCCATATAGCCTCCCTACAAGATTTAACCGAGAATACTCCATTAGAAGCAAATATCAAATGCTGATAATCAGTCACGCCCGCCCTTAAGCAAAATGGATCAACTTTACCAAGCAAACTAGCCAAGTCGTCCACCTCCCAATCATTTAGGCCCCTATGCAATACCACATTCCAAAAGCCACTATCCCCCCTAGGATTCCAATACTCCACCACCTTGGCATTCTTGTCACAAGCCAGCCGATAAAGATTCAGATGTTCCATCATAAGCGGACTAATAGAGCACCACCTATCAATCCAAAAACTAGTCTTGACCCCATATCCCACCTCCATCCTAATTCCCTTCTTGAAATCAGTCATAGAGTTAAGGATAGAATTCCAACAACTACAACCATAAGGCATAGAGGAATTTTTAGACTCTCAATCATTCACAATCCCATACTTATCCGCCACAACTTGATACCAGAGACTATCTCTTTCGATACCGAACCTCTAAAGCCATTTAGAAAGAAGAGCTTTGTTCGTATTCTAATCATGGCTATTTCAAGACCCCTATACTTCTTTGGTTTGCAAATATCCTTCCAGGCCACAAGGTGCATACCTTCCGCATGATTCCCTTTACCCCACAGAAACTCTCTTTGGCATTGCTCAATCTTCTCTTCCACCGTCATTGGGATTCTCAATAAAGATAAGTAATATGTTGGGAGGCTAGCCAAAACGGATTAAATTAGAACTTTCCCTCCCTTAGAAAGAATGCTACATTTCCAGCCTACAAGTCTTTTCTGAATACGAGAAACAACAAGCTTTCAAGTAGCTGTACTTTTGTAAGGAACACCCAACGGGAGGCCTAGATAAGTAGTAGGAAGATACCCCACTGAACAACCTAGACAGTCGGCCAATCTATCAATCTGGTCCACATTCCCTACCCCATACATTATGTTATTGTGCAAATTTATCTTAAAACCAGATACAACTTAAAAACATCTAATCACACATCTTCAATATTTCACCTACACCTCTGAATCCTTACACATGATCAGCGTGTCATCCACAAATTGGAGATGAGAAACCTTTAGACCATTTTCAAAAGGCCCCCAACAAAAGCTTTTGAAAGCAAGGCCCAAACGCCTTAGCAACAACCAAGAATAGAAATGGGGAGAGGGGATCTCCATGCCAAAGGCCTCTAGAGCTATGGAAGAACTCAACCGAAGAGCCATTGAACAAGATCGGAAAAGAAGTCGTCTCATAGCATTTTCTCATCCACCTTTTCCACTTATTGCCAAAACCCAGGTGCCTAAGCATGTAATCAAGGAATTTCCAATTTACTCTGTTGTAAGCCTTTTCCATGTCAAGCTTACAAAGAACTCTTGAGGTACCCTTCTTGAGAACTGCATCAACACACTCATTTACCACAAGGACCAGATCAATACTTTGTCTTCCACCCAAAAAAACGCTCTGATTTGGAGAAATCACATCTTTCAGAGCCTCTTTCAACCTGCAAGAAAGGGTTTTAGACAGGATTTTATAGATACTCTCAACCAGGCTAATAGGTCGAAAATCTGAAATCCTATAGGCCTCTTCCATCTTCGGAATAAGGGAAATGAAAGTTACATTGCACCCTCAATCAAGGAAGGTCTCTCATGAAAATTTCTCAAAGTATCTAAAATATCTCCTTTTACCATATCCCAACAACATTTAAAAAAAGCCATAGAGAAGCCATCAGGTACTGACGCCTTGTCATCCTCCTGTCTCTTATACA
>JAOXJP010297099.1:4043-18464 GCA_025762735.1 Platanus orientalis | reverse complement strand
GAAAATGACTTATAATATTTATATAATTTTTATTTGCTTAGGAAATATGACCAAATTCTTATAGAATCATGCATTTAAAAACAATAAAAATCATTATTTTGTACTAAATTTCTTTACGTATTCCTTATCTCTTTTCTCACTTACATTTTAATGAGGACTTCTTGTCACGTGACACCCTCAAAGTGTACCAACATAGGAGGAGGGTTCTTATGAGCCTTTACATGGACTAGGAGGGTCCAAGAGTGTATCGCTTTGATCAGGTCCAATCGTTCTAGGTCCTGCTGCGTCATCCACATACAATTCGTCTCTACTTGACAATGTACTTTTGGCAGCCACCTTGTCTCATGGAAATTGTATGCTCATCCAGAATATCCTCTATCACCTCTTTTCTATGAGCTAATGGTGGAGGTAGATGTGTACATTGAGGAAACTGGAGAAGTGAGGTCTATTGGTCAGAGAAGTAATCAAGAAAGGGTGAAGTTGGACTATGAAAAGGGACAAGATCCTCAACATTGAACATTGAACTAATCCCCCAATTCTAAGCAAAGGTCAATAACATACGCATTCAATCCAACTCATTTTAGTACTTTATAAGGTCCAGAACTACTGGTATGTAGTTTCTTCGAGACTCCAGGCTAGAACCGCTCATATCTAAGTTAAACCATCACAAAATCACCATCGCGAAACTCTTAATGAACCCGACAAGAATTAGCCGACTATTTATACTTCTCATTGCTAATCATAATCTTCCTTTTGATCTCTTCATGCAATAAATGTATATTGATGATGAAGGATTTGACATCCGATAGGCTGAGCCAATTGGCTGAGTAAACCACCCCGATCTAACCTATTCACCGAACAATCCGTCAGTGGTTCGAATCCGCAGTCGCTCATGCCGACTAACCCCTACGCAGCATACCGACAGCATGTGCGACCGACCCTTACGCCAAGCGGAATACCAGTAACATGCCTAACTGACCCTCTTGGCTGACCACTTAATTGACAACGTGCCCGACCAACTCTGACGCCAAGCAACTCACTGTTGTTAGACCAAAGATTACCTAACATGTGACGTAATATTATGAGATATAATCGATCAACCTGCTTCAGCAAATCATTATCGCAATTCAACTAAGCTCAACAAGACAAAAGTGGTTGTTACAGGGTGCAAAGTGGGACAAACTGATAGCCAATTCGACGTCGACACATGTACCACACCCCATGTTCTTCTAACTAACTTGGAAGAATATTCGTGACCTAGGTGGGGGACGGATATATTAAGAGGAGAACCCCCAGAAAGGAGGTAAGTACAATCACTTATAGGAAAAAGGAAAATTACCTAATCTTCGATCCCTGATTTGGGCGTTGGAGGGGTGTAGGCCGGCGCCACACCGACGCCGTTTGTTATCCTTGCGCAAGTAAAATCCAAGTCGAAGATTCCAGATCGAAGGCCACCAGGAGACCATCTTGGTGATCCAGTTTTTGGCATCATCAGTTGGCGCCGTCTGTAGGAAATTGAAAGAAATTTTCAACAAGACAAAGGTCTTATGGTGGAAACTCGATCTGGAAGGATGGAAGCTCGCCAAAATGCATCATTCACCCATGATATGGGGAGAAGAGAGGTTGACGCAGCCCGAATTGCAAGCTTGGAGCAAAGGTTACAGGATCTTAACCGCAGTATGAAACGAATGGCACATGAGAAATGGGAGCTAAGCCGCAGGCTTAAGGAGCGAACGGAGCACAGACACTCTAGTGATAAAGAGACTCAAGAAGGCATACGCCCTAGACCAGAGGTTAAAGAACTCAGGGGAGAGAGAAGACAACAGCCCAGGTCTAGGAGCCTCGGCGTCTCAGCACACCAGCAATGTGGGTGAAAGAACCGCCACCAAACAAGAGAACCGTATTCAGAAAATGCAAGATCAACTGAACACGGTAATGGAGGCTATTCGGAGCAAAACCCCTTCCACAATAGAACTGCTGGTGCAGAGGATAGATCATCCTTTCTCTATGACGATCATGTCCCATCCTCTCCCCAAGAGGTTTGGAATTCCCTAAATGGAGTCATTTGATAGAAGCAAAGACCCGTTCGACCACCTCGAAACATACAAGACTTCAATGCTCCTACATGATTATTCAGATGAGGTCATGTGTAGGGCTTTCCCGTCTACGTTGAAGGGATCAGCTCGAAAATGGTTCAACAGCATCAACTCCTTCTCCGAGTTGAGTCAGCGATTCACTAGTCACTTCATAGGAGGGAGGCGCTACCGTAGGCCTGCCACCTATTTACTCAATGTCAAACAGACGAAGGGTGAATCGCTGAGCGACTATATCGCCCGTTTCAACCAGGAAGTAATGCAGGTAGACGATGCCAATGAAAAGGTGGTACTCATCGCCTTTATGGGTGGGTTGCTCCCCACCAAATTCTTATTCTCCCTCTCCAAATCTCCTCCGAGCAACATGGCCGAGTTGATGTTGCTCGCCCAAAAGCAGAAGAGATCAAGGAAATGAACTTCGCAAGTTATCAAAAAGAAAAAGGGACAAGCGACCAAAAGCAATAGAGGGCTAGGCAAGGCCGAAAGACAGTGCCAACCGAGTGGCAAGACCGAGAGAAGCACGCACACCTGCTCGGAGAACACAGGTATATACCCCACTCAGCTCAACCGTCGAGCAGGTGTTCATGTATGTACGAGATGACCCGTCCTTGAAGTGACCTGAAAAGCTTAAGACCCCCCGGAGAAAAGATCCCAAAAGAAGTAGTCGATTTCATCGCGAACCACGGCCACAATACGGAGTGCATTGACTTAAGGGACCAGATAGAAGCACTCATCCGACAAGCTAGGCTTAGGTGTTTTGTAGCTAGTCACCCTCGAGCATCGTCAGAAGGGGTGAAGGAATTACCGAGCCGAAGGAATGTTGGACCCGAGCCGTTGTGAGAGATAAAAGTCATCGCTGGTGGTTCGGCTGAAGGCGGAGAGTCAACATCAGCTCAAAAAGCGCATGCGCAAGCAGTGAGAGCTTCACAGGGGGAAGTCTATTCAACCGACAGACCTAAGAAATACCCTCGGACTTGGCAAGAGCACATCACCTTCACCGAAAAAGATTCTAGAGGAGTACAGCACCCTCATGACGACGCCTTGGTTGTCACATTGATCATAGCTAACCACCAGATAAGGAGAATACTCGTGGATAATGGCAGCTTGGTAGATATCCTTTATTGGTCTGCTTTTGAGCAAATGGGAATCGGAAAGGTCAAAATCTGACCGACAATAGCATCACTGGTGGGATTCACTGGAGACAAGTTGTATCCCATCGGAGTCATCATGCTGTAAGTGACCACCGAAGCCAGTCCGTGCCAAGTGACCAAGGCAGTGGATTTTCTAGTAGTAGATTGTCCTTCGGCATATAATGTCATTGATTGACCGACACTCAACAAAATGAAGGCTATTACTTCAACATATCACTTGTTAATGTGCTTCCCGACCGAGAGTGGGGTCGGAGAAATAAGAGGTGATCAGTCAGTGGCCCAAGAGTGCTATGTAGCATCTTTAAAGGGAAAGGATTCCAAGGAAGCCCTCATCATCAAAGACATGGAGGAGAGGGACGATGTTCAATTGTAGCAGATCGGGCTAGCAGAGGAGCTCGGCATCGACCCTAACTATTCCGAACAAGTGGTACACGTCAAAAGGGCGCTCTCAGAAGAATTCAAGCGCCGTTTGAAAGAACTCCTAATTACCCACAGAGATGCCTTTGCTTGGATACATGTGGACATGCCGGGGATTGACCCAAGGGTGATCACACATAGGCTAAGTGTCGACCCTTCGGCCATACCGATCAGACAGAAGAAGAGGACGTTCGCTGCTAACAAAAATCAAACTATAGCTGAGGAAGTGAATAAACTTTTGAAGACAAGATTCATACGGGAGGTCACCTATCCCGACTGGATTGCCAATGTGGTATTGGTCGAAAAGATCAACGGGAAATGGAGAATGTGCGTAGACTTCAATGACCTTAACAAAGTCTGCCTAAAGGATAGTTTCCCACTACCAAGAATAAATGCATTAGTCAACTCCACCTCCGAGCACGCTCTACTTAGCTTCTTGGACGTATTCTCTGGCTACAACCAAATACGGATGGAAAAGGGGAACCAAAAGAAAACATCCTTCATTACCGACCGAGGTACATATTGTTATGAGGTCATGCCGTTCAGCTTAAAAAATGCAGGGACGACCTACCAAAGGTTGGTGACTAAAGTGTTTGAAGCACAGACTGGGAGAAATGTCGAAGCTTATGTCGATGACATGCTAGTAAAAATCATGGAAGCCGAGAAGCACATCAATGATCTAGAAGAAACATTCTGCACCTTGAGGAAATATCGAATGAAACTCAACCCGACGAAGTGCGCCTTCGGAGTGTCGGTTGGGAGGTTCTTGGGATTCATGGTCTCTCACAGGGGAATTGATGCCAACCCCGAGAAGGTGGAGGCAATCCTAAGCATGAAGTCGCCACGAACCACAAAGGATATAAAACGACTAGTGGGGGAGAGTTGCAGCCCTCAGCTGTTTCATTTCGAAGTCAACAGACAAATGCTTTCCTTTCTTTCGGCTCTTAAAGAATAGGTTCGAATGGACCAAGGAATCTGAACGATCGTTTCAAGATCTCAAGCAGCACTTAACATGTTTACCAACTCTTGGTCGAATGACGCAAGGAGAAGACCTATATCTGTATCTGGCAATGTCCGAGGTGGCCGTAAGCTCGGTTTTAGTTAGGGAGGAACATAGTCAAATCCTTGTGTACTACGTTAGCAGAGCTCTCCATGGTGCAAAATTCAGATACCCGCCTCTGGAGAAATTGGCGCTCACACTCGTGGTTATGGCGAGGATGCTCAAACCATATTTCCAAGCCCATCCAATTATTGTACTGGCAAACCATCCTCTGAGAGCAATGCTGCAGAATCCTGAGGTGTCAGACAGGATGAAGAATTGGGCAATAGAACTGGGCGAGCATGATGTTAGTTACAGACGGAGGATTGCTATCAAGGGACAGGTCTTAGCAGATTTCCTGACAGAACTAATTCCATCTGAGGTGGTGGAACTCTGAAGCCGAATGGACCCTACACGTGGATAGGTCATCTACTGCCCCATCCAGTGGTGCAAGACCCCTATTGACCACACCCGAAGGGTTAGAGATTGAATATGCAATCCGGCTAGGATTCATCGCAACTAATAACGAAGCAGAATACGAGGCATTGACAGCCGGATTGAGTCTGGCAAAAGAAGCAGGGGTTGTACGCGTAGCTGCTTACACCGACTCCAAGCTGGTCAAGGGACAGGTAACTGGCAAGTACGAGGCAAAAGAGGACCGAATGAAGTACCTGACTAGGGTCACGGAGCTTATGTCCCACTTTGAAGCCGTCAGTGTCTGGTACATACCCAGAAAATCAAAACGAGCAGGCTAATCAGCTGGCACGTCTCTCCTCGAATCATAAATATATTGTGAGGAACCGGTTGCCCGTAAGCAGCCCCGTTTAGCCTGGCATGGAGGATGAGCCGAGCGTCTTGATCCATGTGAATGAGCCCGAAGATGACTGGAGGACCCCTATCACACAATTTCTCAGAACAGGTATTCTACCATCAGACCGAGTAGAGGCTCGAAGACTTAAACTCCGAGCTACCCGTTACACCATGATTGGCGATGTTTTGTACAAGCAAAGCTTCACCATTCCGTATCTGAGATGTCTGTCCCCAGCCGAAGTCGAATAAGTCATAAGGGAGGTTCATGAAGGGATATGCGAAAACCATTTTGGAAGTCGGACCCTCGTCCATAAGCTAGTTAGAGCAAGATACTACTGACCAACAATGCAGAATGACTCGATGAATCTTGTTCGAAGGTGAGATTGTTGTCAGAGATTTGGTAGTATTCCCAGATGACCTACAGAAGAGCTCGTGCCCATTATGCTCAGTGGGGCATAGACATCATGGGGCCTCTTCCCCTAGCAACGAGGCAAAGGAAATTTCTGGTAGTGGTCGTGGACTATTTCACAAACTGGGTCGAGGCCGAGGTGTTGGCAACGATAACTGAACACAACATACGTGACTTCGTCTAGAAGTCCATTATATGCCAATTCAGAATACCACAGATTATCATAACTGACAACGAAAAGTAGTTCGATAACAAGCATTTCCGTAAGCTTTGCTCTCAGCTAGGGATCAAGAACCATTTTTCCTCCCCAGCTCATCCTCAAGCCAATGGTCAAGTGAAAGTCACTAACAAGACCATACTAAAGATAATCAAGACCAAGTTAGAGGCATCAAAAGGACAGTGGGCGGAGGAGCTACTGGGGGTCCTCTAGGCCTACAGGACTACCCCAAGAAGTCCCACGGGGAAGACCCCGTATGTACTGGCCTTCGGCTGTGAAGTAGTAATCCCTGTAGAGATCGGGATGGCAAGCTTGAGGATTCAGAAACCGCAAACCGAGTGTGCAAAAAAAGAGTTGCGCTTAAACCTAGACTTGATGGAAGAGATGAAAAACGAAACCGCCCTTCGAATGGCCGCCTAGCAACAGCGTATGATAAAATATCACAACGCCCGTGTATGCCCGAGGGGTTTTCAGAATGGGGAACTTGTTCTCCGGAAAGTGAGCATAGCTACACAAGTCCTTGGAGAAGGCAAGTTAGGACCTAATTGGGAAGAACCCTACACAGTCACCCGGATCACGCGAAAAGGCACTTACTACCTAGAATTCATGGAGGGAAACCCCTGCCTCGACCATGGAACATCAAACACTTTACAAGGTATTATCAATAGTGCAATTTTTTATTCATGATAATGGGATTTTTCTACTGTCTTGTGTAACATAGCGGTCTACTACAATGGTCTACAACTAACGTTCCGAATGGAGTCGGAAAAATGGACTAAGTCCAGTAAAACGACCCTTAGTCTACTACAACGGTCTACAATTAACATTCCAAATGAAGTCAAAAAAATGGACTAAATCCAGTAAAACGACCATCAGTCTACTACAACGGTCTACAACTAATGTTCCGAGTGGAGTTGGAAAAATGGACTAAGTCCAATAAAACGACCATCGGTCTACTACAACGGTCTACAACTAACGTTGCGAGTGGATTCAGAAAAATGGACTAAGTCCAGTAAAACAACCATCGGTCTACTACTACGGTCTACAACGAATATCCCGAATAAAGTGGGAAAAACGAATTATCCCAAGTGGAGTCGGAAAAATGGACCAAGTCCAATAAAACCACCATCGGTCTACTACTACAGTCTACAACGAATATCCCAAGCAGAGTAGGAAAAACGAACTATCCCAGTGTAGTCGAAAAAACGGACTAAGTCCAGAAAAGACAACCATTGGTCTACAACAACCTACAATTAAAATCCCGAGTCAGAAGAGCCTAGTAAAACAACCCTCGATTTGTTACAATGGCTTATGAGCGATCTCACGAGTCAAGCAACACAACCCCTTGGTCTACCATGACGGTCTACAACTAAACCAAACAAATTGACGCTCTACAAGTGCACAGCCAAGACAAACTACTTATTGACATGCAATTTATTTTAGAAAAAAAAAAAGAAAAAAGGTATTCTATGTAATGTCTGAAAATACAAAAAAGAAGAGAAAGGAAGGACCCTCGGTCCATACAAAAAGATGAAAGTATAAGGTCAAGCTTCAAGAAGCCGCGTCGTCATTCTGTTCAGCGTTAGCTTCCTCAGGCGCCCCAGACTCTGACTCTGCATCGACCTTGAGTATGGAGAGGTCAAGACACGGGTAGATCCTCAGAGCTCTGCGACGGAGTCTCAAAGCCACTGACAAAGTATTCTGTGGCATCATCATTGAAGGCCTCGGATTCCTTGTACGCCCCCACGGCCTCATTGGCAACCCTCTCCTTCTCCACCTCCCACTCAGACTTCACCTTGGCTAAGGACGAAGGCAGAACGGTTGCACCGGCCTTCTCATCAAGTTGACCCAGAACTCCCCCAAGGCAGCCTCATTTCCCTTAAGTTTATCCTCAGTCTCCGCTAGCCTACCCCTTAATGCCGACCGTTCAACTTCGACCTCAATCAGCTTCCTCCGGAGGTCCCCAATGTAGCTGGCGGTTCGAGAGAACGGCCATCTTGGTCAACACCTGCAACGAGGATGATTAGTGATGGATTACAAAACGAAATAACCGAGCTATTAAAGAAAAAATAATAATAATAATAAAGGAAAGTACTTTTACCTTCCCGAGATTGAAGAAGGCGCTCCTCGCTAGTATGTCTGTGCTATTGGGCCAGAGACTTTGCATGTCTTGGTCGGAGATGACCAACCGAAGATAGGAAACTGCTTCCTCCTCATCAGCAAGCAGTGAAGGGGGAAGCTTCTCCTTCCCCCTACCCGACCCCCTAGGGATGTACTGGGGAAGTCCTCGATGCACTCATCAAAGGTTGGGGCTGATTCCAACGCCGCTTCCAGATCAACGACTGACGGAGCGGGCATTCTGACCGAAGGGACAGCCGCTTGAGGAGCTGAGCTAGGCACGCCCTTCTCAGTAAAACGGTTGTGAGAAAATTTTGGCTTCTTACAGGAGCTCCCAAGGGTTGCCTTGGCGGTAATCCTCGCTAGGGAAGACTTTGATGGTACGACCAACATATCTGCGACGACAAACAAATGATCAAGCAGAGTAAAGCAGAGAGGGAAAATAAAATAACCTGATACCTGGACAACAACCAGAATGGCGGACCAAAGAGAGACAAGCCAAGTGCCTAACTGACTGAGGTGCCTACAAGCAACGCTGATGACCCAAACGCTTGACCAACTGAGGGCCTGGATGAAGGGATTTCAGGGCCAAAGAGATAGGAAGACAGCGACTCGGGATTTACCAACAAGGAGTAGTCCTGTACCGAGTGTGCAAAGGCTCGATCCAACCTTGACAATGGGGCCTTAGACAGTGGATGCTTGGCTAACACTACAAAAAAGAAAGATCAGAAATCAGACTGACTAGATGCAAGATGAGTAAGGCAGATTAACTACTAAAGGTTACCTTCTCGGCTTGGCCTGCCCCATATCTTGGGGACTGTACAAACGCGATCAATGGGCGGCTCCCATAGAAAGGATTCTAGCCCGACCCCAGATGCGAAGAACTTTTTCCAACATTTGTTGGAAGTCGGAAGACCGGTGATCAACGTACACTCAGGCACTCGGGCAGTGAAATACCACCACCCTGAGTGCATCTTCACGGCTTTGTAGCAGTAGAGAAACTCGGGAACGGTGATATGCTGCTAACCACCGCTACATGCCGGCCACAGCACCATGCAAGCAATCAAGATTCTCCACCCATTGGACATAAGTTGCCTTGGGGCCAAGCGGAGGTAGGTGAGGAGTTGACGGACGAATAAGGGGATGGAAAACCGGAGACCGGCCTCCAAAGCTTGTTCAAAAACGGCAACCTCATTCGGGACGCAAGAACAAACCCACTCATCAAAAGAGGGGACCCTCAGACTGTCTCTGGAATTTGGTAGGTACTATGCAAACCATTTAACCTAGACTTCAACAAAGTCGAGAGAAAATGCTCGGCAGCATAGGCCAAGTTAGAAAATTGACCCCACCGAACAGGGGCCATGGGTTGGGCCGATTCCGGCGAATCCTCTCTAACCAGATTCGCATTAAGGGTCATAACGGAATCGGAAGAATCAGATGAGTCGATCACCCGACCGAGGGGATACACTACATCAACCGACGAGCCTAACACCACTAAGATCTGGGTGAAGACACTATTCAAAAAGGACAATTCGAGCCCTAAAGCGTTCAGGTCAGGAAAACACCACCGCGTGCGAATAAAATAACAAAGGCAAACAAAATGGAAACCCAAGGGAGCCCCAGTAGGATCCAGTTTTGTGAGAGCAGGAGAAGAAAAGGTAGACGAAAACACTACTGAGACAGAGGACGGAGAAGGAGCAACATTAGCAAGGAGAGTACGCAGGCCAAGGGAAGGTGAGAGAACCCAAGAATGAAAGTAAAAAAGGACTGTACCTTTCAAAGACTTTTCTGGTTGACGACTCCTTGAACACGAGGCAGATGCGAACAACACCCAGAAGAAGAAACGAACAAAAAGCTCTACTCAGACACGGCACTAGCGAGAAATCGCAACAAAATAGATGGGAAAGAAGGGGAGAATGTCTATTTATAAGATCACCTGGTAACCCTTGCCCGTCGAATTACCCTGTCCACCCCTTAGCCGTTGGATAGAAGAGCGATTCGAGAAGATACGGCGCCAGTTCCAAACGTCTTGTCACCATTAATGGCACGGAGCTCAAGGCAGCGAAGTCGCAGTGTCGGCATGCCAATTGACTCAGACGGCTTTTCATATTCCCTATGTCCGCTCAGGCTAACGAACAAAATGAATAGGGGGCAAATGATGATGAAGGATTCGACATCCGATAGGCTGAGCCAATTGGCCGAGTAAACCACCCCGGTCTAACCTCTTCACCGAACAATCCGTCAGTGGTTCAAATCCGCAGTCGCTCATGCCGATTAACCCCTACGCGACATACCAACAGCATGTGCGACCAACCCTTACGCGAAGCGGAATACCAGTAACATGCCTGACCGACCCTCTTGGCTGACCACTTAACTGACAACATGCCCAACCAACCCTAACGCCATGCAACTCACTATTGTTAGACCAAAGATTACCCAACATGTGACATAATATTATGAGATATAATCGATCGACCCACCTCAACAAATTCTTATCGCAATTCAACTAAGCTCAACAAGACAAAAGTGGTCGTTACAGGGTGCAGAGTGGGACAGATTGATAGCCAATTCGACGTTGACACGTGTACCACACCCCATGTTCTTCTAACTAACTTGGAGGAATATTTGTGACGTAGGTGAGGGACGGATATATTAAGAGGAGAACCCCCAGAAAGGAGGTAAGTACAATCACTTCTAGGAAAAGGAGAATTCCCTAATCTTCGATCCCTGATTTGGGCGTCGGAAGGGTGTAGGCCAACACCACACCGACGCCGTTTGTTATCCTTGCGCAAGTAAAATCCAAGTCGAAGATTCCAGATAGAAGGCCACCAGGAGACCATCTTGGTGATACAATTCTTGGCATCATCATATATGCTATGCAAATGTAGATGCAAATTGATGGAGGAGCATACTTTGTAAGGAAGAAGAAGATAGAGGACCATAGAAATGAAGTTTATAGGAGCTCTAGGCTTATAACCAGTAACAATTTCAAATGGACTAATGCATGTGGTCCTATTAACCGAATTATTGTATGCAAACTTAACTACAGATAGAACAAGATCCCATGACCTAAGGTGGTCACCAACTAGACAACGTAGAAGACTCCCTAAGCTTCTATTCACCACTTCAGTCTAACCATCAATCTAAGGGTGGTAAGTTGACAAAAACTGGAACCTCGTGCCTAACATACGCCACAATGTAGGATGATGAGAACTAGAGCCTCGTGCCAAAAGTGCTCAATTCAAGTATTAAATAAGTAATCAGTTAGGGTTCAACTCATTGTTGCAAGGAAGCTTGGTAAAAGGTAGGAAGCTCACTTTTGGCAAAGCTTGTTTGGAAAGCTCTTTTCCTGCAAAGCTCATTTAGGAAGCTAATTCCATTTCGCTTCCCCAAGTAGTGGGAAGTGCGGTGAAGCAAGTTAAAGCTATTTAGGGAAATGAATGGAAACCTTTGAAAAAGCAAGTAGAAATGTTTAGAGAATTGTCTGGGAAGCGATCCAAAAAATAATATTGTATTTTATTTAATATAAATTATATGCTATTAACATTGAATAAAATATTATCAATGAAATTTAGTAATAATTTTGAAGGAAGAAAAAAAAAAAGATTTAGTATTGAATTTATTGTTCATATTATTTTATTCCAATCCAATAAAAAAATTCAAATCCTATGGTTTTTATATAAAGTCTTCCATAGTCTAACTCTAAGATGTAAGTTATCTACCAAAAATCTTATTTATGGTAAAATCTAAGTATGGTTGGCCATATTAAATAACAAATGGTTTGCATATTGATTTGTATGTCATGATTCCTTGTTACTTACATAGATAGCTATTAGGTTTTTTGTACTTTCTTTAAGTTTATTCACTTTATTATATTATAGTTGAAATTATTGATTATAACTTATTGTTACTACTTTATTATTATTTTTTGCTTCTCGCTTCCCAAGGATTTATTGAGCCTCGCTTCTTGCTTCCTACTTCTTGCTTTCGCATTACTTCCCGCTTTCACTTCTCACTCTAGTAACTATGGTTCAACTAGTCACACACTCGTAGTTAGAGAGTTGTACCCAATATCAAAATTGAAAATTCAGCATCAATGAACCATGAGAGAATCTTTAGAACAAGGATAATATAATCACAAAACTGATAAAAGAATAAAGTTGGGGGTCTAGGAAGGACTGGCAGTAGTTGTGCTATCAGGAAATTAAATGAAAGATACAAAAATACATTCAACAGGTCATAGAATGTCAAAACAGTCCATCGGCTTACTTAAAGTATCAAAGATTATCAGATATAAGTGCTAGCCGTAGGGTTTCCCATAAAATATAAAGCCAGAAATTGTATGATAACGGCACCTTCTGGGTTCCAGATAATGGACAGTAGAAAAGGGCTCAAGAAGAAGGCTCTCGGGTTTCCAAAACCCAGAAAAAAAAATTCTGGGTGTGAATAAACCCAGATCAGAATTTTCTGGGGTGTTTATAATAGCCCATGAGTGGCTTCTAAGAGCCAGAAATTTCTAGATTCAAAGAGATTTCATGATAAAAAATATAAAAAAATCTGAGTTCAGTAAATTCTGAGGTAGAGAACAAGCCTCAATCTTTAGGGAATAGAAGAAGAATTAGAAGAGAGAAAAGAGAAGAAGCTAGGGAATACCTTAGTTGAGAGCCTACAGCTACACCAAGAGGAGGAAAGGAGATAGACGGTAAAAACCCAACAAACACATTATGGCTAGGAAAGGGGTTGTCAACTGGTTGGGAGCCTACGTCTGTTTTCTTCCAGTCGTTAGAGTGCTTTTAATAGGCTTACAAACCTAAGACAATAGCAATAACTGAAATAGAAACTACCTACTAAGACTCCTGATATTTAGGACTTTGATATAAAAATTTCCTAAAATCTATGGCTAGGAAAGTTGTTGTTGACTAGCACATTATGGACCCCACATTGTTGACTTTTGAGACCTTGAACAAAACAAAATATCCAGCTGTTGACCACCCACAAAATTCCAGTTTGCCCTTGGTTATTCAATCTTATTACAAAAATACCCTTTAGACTAAAAACCTAACATAAACCCGCAAATTACTTAATGCCTGAATCGTACCCTCTTGTGTGGAAACACATACAATAACTTCATGATGTCCACATCATTCTCCCAAGGTGGGGAGAAATTTGTCCTCGAATTCAGAACAAGCCAATCTCCATCACAAAGTCTCATTGATAGTTTGACCGGAGTCCACAATAGAAGTGGCAGATGTCGTGGAGGACCTAAAATAGAAGACTTCTTGCACGAACCCAATCACTTGGGTCTCTTCCTTGTCCTGGCTCACCTTGGAAGTTGGTCATGCCTTGGTGAGGTCTTGGTCTTGGGCTTCCTTCTGACTTCTAGCTTGGAATCAGATGTTTAAGATGTTGGAACATCCTTCTAGCTCTTGGTACTGGAATTCTTATCTGGAATTTGAGAATCTTGGAGACTGGAGATGTTGTATGAAAAAATACATTGGCTAATGGTAGGAAAGAAAATGCAGCAATTCTAGCTAGTTCCACTTGATCTTTTCCTATTCAATCCTATACACTTCATTCATTTTCTGTCAGGCTCTTAGTACAGCAAATAGACAAATTTCCCTCCGCACTTTTATTTCATGATGGCTACGTTGAAGAAGGTCACGTTTTGTGTGTAAAATCATATAGTTGTACTCTTTAGGATAGTAAAAATAGGATCCCTTTTTATTGATATTTCATGCGAAATCCTATTAAGTTTACACTTGATCTCAAATTCTAATATCTCAATTCATTTGCATACCTTCTCCCACCCATGGGATCCTCATAAATTCTTTTATGGTCCAAGAACACCGTGGATCACAGCTAGATAAGAATTAGTTGTACTAAGGCTGAAAGAACAATCCACCAAAAACCCACAAGAACCCGGCTGGGTCCCTGTAGGGACCAACTATAAATTGGCTTTAGGGTTTCCCAGGATTATAGCTAGATAAGGATTAGCTACAACCTGGCTCTAATACCAAATATGTAGGATATGGGCCCAAATAATAATATGCAAAAGCAAGGACAAATTTAAAGAACCAAAAACTTATCTTCAAACACCCAAACAATATCAAACTTAGGATAATATGAAAGAAAAGGAGGATTAAATCAAATCAGGGGAGAATTGGAAG
>JAOXJP010297088.1:0-18464 GCA_025762735.1 Platanus orientalis | reverse complement strand
TTTAGCTGTTTTCTTTCTATTTTAGGAAGGTTTTAGTAATGAGATTGATGTAATAATACCATATGAGCCTTGGGGAGGGGCTAAAATAAATTTAGAATAGTTTAAGATTGTTTTAAAGATTTTTTAAGAATTTTTCTGGGCTTTTTTTGGCTTGACCATACAATGGAGGGGTATTTTGGTCAAATTCCAATTTTTTAAATTATAAATAGGTCAGAAAGAACTCATGTACGATCAGTTGAAAAAAATTTATGAATTGAAGTTGGTTTTTGAAACCCAAGGTTTTGTTATATCTCTATACCTCTGACGGTTTGGTGAGTTCTTCATCTTCTTATTGTTCTCATTTTTCTTCTTCTTTCTTTTCTTGAATCTTGATTATAATTTTACTGAGATTTTATTTCTTTATTTGATTTATTGTTTTCTTGCATTAAAGATTACTAAGAATCATTTCATTTCAAAATAATATTACTAAGAATCATCATGAAACAATCTTGATTAAGTTCTTGATTGGAATTCTTGATTTTCAAATCAAAAAACAACATTCATACACTTTTCTTTTCATCTTCTCCCACCCAAAAACTATCAAGAATCCCTTTCTCGATTGTCTTAATCTATTTCTCTTTTTTCTTTCACCTTTTCTTGATTCAAGAATTTAATTCTTATAAATCTTTTAATTGAATATTGAATTCTTGAAATTGTTTTAATTGAATTTCTATTATTTCTTTAATTCAAGAATCATTATTTGCATTCTTTAAAGTTTTTTGCATTATTCCACCATAATCTCATATTGTAAGAATTCATTCTTTTGGATATCCTACATCAAATTTGGTATTAGAGCCAAACCTTGGCCATTTGGAAACCAAAAGAGAGAATATTTTAAGACTCTAAAATTTTGGAGTTTCTTTAAAGGACCCTAAAACCCTTCTTCTTATTGATGATTCCAGTCCTTTTGGCCCTAAAACTTTTCTTGAATTATTAAGGGTTCATTTCCATTATTTTAGGGTTATCCTAAAATCCTTAGAGTCTTTTGAAATGGTTTTCTATAGCACTAAAATTCTTGAGCAAGCCTAAAATTCTCTTTTGATTTCATATCTGCCATGATTACCAACAATACTTTGTCCTCCATCGTGGATTATCATACCAGAGAAATTGATGCTATTCAGAGAGACTTAGCTCAATTAAATACCATAGTGAATGCTCGGATGAATAGGTTAGAAACTTCTATGAATGCTAATATGGATGCCATGCAAGCACAAATAGAGAAACTCATGGCTATTATGCAGAAGAGGGATGAGTCTGACAAGGCCCCAGGCCCAACAGTTGAGTCACAGGATTCTGTACCTCCTCATCGACAGCAGACTAGTGGCCCAAACAGTGAACCATCACACCAATTTAAGCATGAGATAATTTCGCCAAGGCAAGTGCCTTAGTTTCGATTTGTGAACCATCAAGGCCCTACCCATCATGAATTGGAGAAACATGCACCGTTAGATGTATATGATTTTGGAGGTGATCAGCACCCGAATGAGTTTCATGACTGGATTCACAGCATTGTGGCGTTCTTTAGATGGTATGATGTGCCAGACAGTCGAAAGCTTCAATTTGCAGAAGCATAGTTAAAGGGGACGAAACACATTTGGTGGACATCCTATAAACAGAGTTACTCTGCCATAGATTATGGAGATCTGACTACATGGGATGAGATGAAGTTGGTAGTGAAAAAACAATTTGAGCCACGGGACTACAAACAGAGAGCTCATTTTTAGTTGAACCAACTAAGGCAAGGGGGTTTAAATGTAGAAGAGTACACAAGACAGTTCCAACACTTGGCGACTTGTGCTGGTTTCAATTGGACAGATGAAGTTTTAGTGGCCATGTATCGACAAGGATTGCATCCTCAACTTTTCATGGGGTTGAGTTTCACTCACTTTTCTACCTTGGATGATGCAATACAGGTGGCATACCAAATCAGTGAGAATATGAAGGACCTATCTTATAAATTGCCTATTATGGAGGGTGCTTCTAAAGGGGTTGCAACTGGTTATTCATCTTCTAGTAGGTCTATACATCAGACCAAGACCTCTTCACCACCTAGATCCTCACGCCAGTTTTCACCATCCAGATCTAGGGGATCTACTTTCAGCCCAAGACATACCAGTGTTTTACTTGCAAGGGCTTTGGGCACTGCAAGTCTCAATGTCCTAGTAAGTTTGTGGGAATAACTATAAAAAGGTCAACACTGGAGGATGATTTAGAAGAAGTCTAAGAACCAAGTCTTGAGATGATTGCAGAGGCTGAGGCCTTGGAAGAAGAAGAAGCTAGAGCAAGAGGAGACAAAAGAATTTTAGGACTTACGCGTCCTATGTTTGCTTTCCAGATGACATATCCAATGAAGATCAAGCCAAGAAAAAAACATACTATTTATCCATGGCGACCTGCTCGATACGATGGACCTGGAATTCTTGGACCACCCCAACTCAATGGGGTTGAATTTTCTAAGAGGGGGAGAGTTGATGCGGTGGCATTAACATAGTTTGAGAAGTTCCAACCTTTGTGGAAGCCCAAGATCAAGGACAAAGGATGCAAGAAGACGACATAGTGCCGTCCGCAAGATTTTTCCTTTATTTTTCTGTTTTAGGAATTATTTTAGTTGTTTTCTTTTTATTTTTGGAAGGTTTAAGTAAGGAGATTGATGTAATAAGGCCATATGAGTTATGGGGAGGGGCTAAAATTAATTTAAAATAGTTTAGGACAGTTTTTATGTTTTTTTAAGAATTTTTCTCGGTTTTTTTTTTTTGGCATGACCATACAATGGAGGGGTAGTTTGGTCTAATTCCAAATTTTTTTGGTATAAATAGGTCACAAAGACATCATGTATGATCAACTGAAAAAATTTTATGAATTGAAGTAGGTTTTTGAAGCCCAATGTTTGACTACATCTCTATACCTCTCACGGTTAGGTGAGTTCTTCATCTTTTTCTTGTTCTCCTTTTTTTTTTCTCTCTTTTTTTTTTTTTTTTTTTTTTTTATTGAATCTTGATTATAATATTGATTAAATTTTATTTATTTATTTGATTTACTGTTTTCTAGCATTAAAGATTATTAAGAATCATCATGAAACAATCTTGATTAAGTTCTTGATTTTCAAATAAAAAACAACATTCATACACTTTCTTTTCATCTACTCCTACCCAGTAATTATCAAGAAGCCCTTTCTTGATTGCCTTAATCTATTTCTCTTTATTCTTTTACCTTTTCTTGATTCAAGAATTTAATTTTTCTAAATCTTTTAATTGAATCTTGAATTCTTGAAATTGTTTTAATTGAATTTTTATTATTTTTTTAATTCAAGAATCGTTATTTGCATTCTTTAAAGTTTTTTGCATTATCCCGCCATAATCTCATATTGTAGGAATCCATTCTTTTGGATATCCTACATAAAAAATTCTAGAGGGTTTAGGCAGGGCGATCCTCTCTCACCCCTTTTATTCATCATTGTCACTGAAGCTTTGTTCAGGTTGTTCTTTAAAGCTGAGGAAGTTGGGCTGTTAGAAAGATGGAAAGTGGACAGTTCTAATCCTTCTATTTCTTGCCTCCAGTATGCTAATGATACGTTGTTCTTCCTTGGAGCCTCCGTACAGAAAGTGGAGGATCTTTACTGTACTTTGTTGATTTTCGAGGCTGCATCTGGGCTCAAAATCAACCTTTCTAAAAGCAAGCTCATGGGTGTTGGCTCTATCCTAAATATTGAAGAGTTAGCTTTATTGGTTGGGTGTCAAGGTCATGGTTCAAAATGTCAGTGTCGGTGGAAATATCGGTCAGGCCAAAATAAGGCACATATCGGAGATGTCGGAAATATCGAAAAGAAATATTGTAAAAATCGTGAAAACTTAAGAAACCTATTCTAATCTAACCATATATGCACAAGGAAACAAATAGATTCATTAGGAATGATAGCTTATTTTAGTATACTTGCATTTTAATATTCTTTAAAAATACACATGCATACATAATGGTTGACAAAAATATTATAATCCAACCCTATAAGCATAGGGAACAAGTAGATTATCTCCATTTTCTTCTTTCTTATCTTCAACTTCTTCTTCTCCCTCCTTTTATTTTCTTTGAAATTTATCGATTTTCATATAATTTTTTATCATAACAACACAATGTTGATATTAGACAATAATACACTGTGAAAGGGGAATATTCGTTCAACACACCGACATCGTACATCGTGTTGACCAAAAAATAAAATTTTATAATGTACTTAATGTTTCGTGTCGGTATAGGAATATATCATGTCGGTCCTAGTAGACATGGACATATGTCGGAAGATATTTAAGATATTTCGAGATATTTGATACCATGGTCAAGGTGCTGCGCTCCCGAGATCCTATGTGGGACTGCCATTGGGGACCAACTACAAATCCAAGTTGATTTGGGATCCAGTGGTGGAGAGGATGGAGCGAAGGTTGGCGTTGTGGCAGGGAAGATATCTCTCCAAAAGAGGTAAGTTAACTTGTCCAGTCTTCCCCTTTATTTCTTTTCTGTTTGTGGCTCCCTCTTTGGTGATTCAAAAGTTGGAAAGGCTGTAAATGGCTTTCTTGTGAGATGCTTCTCAATCTGAGCGCATGTTTCACTTGATGGAATGGGAAGTTATTTGTCATCCTTTAGAACAGGGGGGCTTGGGGATTCGGCCTTTAAAACAGTTGAATAGAGCTTTGTTGGACAAGTGGCTTTGGAGATTTGGTGAGCAAGACTCCGGGCTTTGGAGAAAGATCATTGTTGCCAAATTCGGGGTGGAGGAGGCTGGCTGGCATTGCCTCAGCTCTAACCGGCCGTGTGGCACAGGGGTTTGGAAGGGTAGGTGCAAGGGGCTTTCCAATGTCACGTGTCTTTCCAAGTTAATAAAGGAGCTGCTGCAAGTTCTGGAAAGATGTTTGGATTGGTCATAGCTCGCTTGAGGTCGATTTTCTGGACCTTTTCAGGATTACTTTTAACAAAGATGGGTGGGTTTAGGAGCATATGTTTAGAAATCAGGCTTCAATGGTTTCGAATCAATTCAGCCGTTCCTTCAATGATTGAGAAACTGGTCAGGTTACCCGGCTGCTGTCCAAATTGGAGGTCTGTGCTATTGGCAGTGAGATGGAGACAGACAGGAGGATTTGGTTGGTTGATCGATCAGGTTTTACGGTCAGCTCCTTCTTTCATAAGGTAAGAGAAGACCCTGCCCCTTTTCTTCCTTCTCGCTATATATTGAAGTCAAAGGTGCCTCTGAGGGTTTCTTTCTTTATGTGGCTGGTGATGCACGGAAGGATTCTCACTACAAATTATTTAATGGCAAGAGGTATATGGCTCTTCCTAATTGGTATTGCTTATGCCTTGCAGAAGCTGAATTGATTGACCATATTTTCTTGCATTGCTTGGCGGCTAAGGGGGTTTGGAGCTTCTTCTTGCTTTGGTATTGCAGGCCTTGGGTGCTGCATCGGTCCATTGAGGATTTGCTGTTGGAATGGAGTTTTGGGCCTTTTGAGAGCCTGTCCCATAGAGGAGAGCTGCTTTGGAGTATCACTCCTTCGGTTATATGCTGGGGTTTATGGATGGAAAGAAATCAGAGGATTTTCGAAGGGTCAAAAACGAGATTGCAAAAATTCCCAGAAATAATCCTGCATCTCCTGTTGTGTAGGGATATTTACATCCAAGATTTGATTTTTGACTGGGACTCTTATGTATTTTCTCTGATGTGTCGCCTTAGTAGTGGTGTATTTCTCATGCATCCCCCCTTACTTTTTCTTTAATATTTTTTTATCTTTATCTATCATAAAAGAAGAAGTTGTAAGTGATTATTAATGGGAAGTAAATAACTATAAGACTACAACCAATACTTACAACTAAAATACAATAAAGTGAATAAATTCAGAGTAATAAACTAACCTAAAAATTATACTTTGTGATTACCAATCATGACATAGCAAATATGCAAGTAAGTAAATACAAACATTGGCGTTGTATTCTCATTTATATAACAGTATAAAGTATTAAACTTTATCAAGATAGTTGTGCACACCCAAACAATATAATGGATAAGTCGACGGCCCACCTTTATATAAGTATGGGTAGGCATACCTTAGATTTTTTCTTACATGGGATATGTGTAGATAGACTAATCCTTGTATAATAATCCATCCGGTTTGAAATTTATTATCGGGTTAGCTTCATATATATATATATATAAAAGAAAATCGATATCAAAATCATGTAAAAAATATTTAATTTGATGTTAGTAGCATAGGCTATACATTACTGGCAATAGACGTGCACTATATTTTTTCAATTCTCCAAAACAATTCATTTGTAGGAAACTCGTTTCCTGATTGCTTTCAATCACTTCCTTAAATTGCTTCCATTCGCTTCCCTGATCACTTCAACTAGCTTCCCAATCGTCAACTCGCTTCCTAGAAACTAGGGAAGCCAAATTGAACTCACTTCACTTACATACCCTATGCTTATGTTTAAGAGAATAAGCTAAGAAATGGAGTTGGGTGCTACTTTTTATCATCTTTCCTCTAAAAGTTTGTATTCCTCATCATAGAAAATGCTTGCATATGTCAAAATGTCTTATCTAAACACTCTTTTCCATATGATTCTAGGTTTCAAACTTCAGTTTCTGTATGGACTTCAGTCCTACAGAAATGGAACAATTTGTGGAGGTTATTGAGGTCCATGGAAACGTTGTGAAAATTACTAAACTTGGGGAAACTTTAATGAAATGCTGGAAGCTTGGATAAAACTTCAAGAAATAATTGAATAAACACCAATATGTACCTAGGAATCATTACATTAAAGCAATACCTAGTAACATGCATTATCATGCATGTCTGGAACTCTTAAGGTTAATGTTACAAATAAACAATAGGTCTACTCATGGCCATCAAGTAATACATCATTTGGAAAGAAAAATACTACATAATAGAGTAATATGTATACTCTATACATAGAGTTATGATTTGACTTGAAGATTCTCATTCATTGCACTACTAACTTCCAATGGGCAAGATGGGAAGCACAAATATTGGGGTGCTCATGGGCCAAATGTGGTTCAATCTTATCATGCAACTTTCTTGTAAGTTGTATCTTCGAGTGGTTATTATCCTATGATATCATCCAATATCATCATATTGCTTTTCTCTTCTTGGTGGTGTATTAACCCTAAAGTGGTAAATTTTTTTAAGGATATTATGAAAATAATTTAGGAAATGCTAAAAAAGAGGCACCAAGGAAACATATAAATCCAGTTCACAAATCCTTAACTTCCAAACCGTTATACATACTACATAATTCCCTCTCATGCCCATATTGATGCAGACAGCGGAGGCTCTTGTATGTTCCTCCATACAAGAGAGCAAGGTTCAAGACTTGTGCAAAGTGTGCAATTTTGTTAGGTGTTTAGGGGCTGGTAATAAGGCTATTAAGCCAGGGTTAGTTTGGTTTTTTATTTTTTATGTAAAGGGTATTTTTTTAATAAGGTATTATTGCTAAGGGTAATTTAGTAATTTTAGTCAGTCAACAAGTCAAAGTGGGGCCCTCTTGGAGTGTTGGTCGAAATCCTTTAAAAGGTCTTAATTTTTATTAGATTTGTTTTCAGAAAGTCAAGGTTTTAGTAGTTTTGGGTTTAGGAGTCTTAGGTATCAAGTAGGCTAGTAGTTTAGGACTTCTAATTTGGCCTCTTGCTATTTCCTTGTGTTTGTGATCCTTTATATAGGGCTGCACATTTTTGTAATAGATAACAATGGATTAATGAATTGAAAATTTGGTTTTCCTCTCTCCTCTATTGGTTGTAGCCATTAGAAACCCTATTCTTCATCATCTCCCAATCAATTTAGCTGTTGGGTTTCTTCTTCTTCCTTCTTCTCTCTCTCTCTCTTATTCTCCTATCATTTCCTTCTTCCTTCTCCTTTCTTCTTCTTGCTCCTTCTACTATCTTATTAATCTTCTATTTCTCTTATTTCTCTGCTAGAACATCATTAAAGCTGCATATACAATTTGCTGGAATCTGCAGAACAAGTTCTACTTACAGTTGAGTTTTCCAGGATATACTTTCTATAGAAATTGCCCCTCTAAAATTTAGATTTTCTGTGCTTTTCTTTTACGGCTTTCTTCCCCAACTTGTCCCCCTTCTAATCCATCAAATTCCTTTTTAATCCCTTTCTATTTTGTTAAGTTTTTGATTAAGAAGCATTACTCTTTTTTGGGTTATTCTGATAGAAGTATACTGTAGACTGTTCCTTTACATGTTTTATATACTTTTCCTCATCAGAAGCACTTGAAATTTTGTATGCATATCATTTTTATATCTATTTAATACGCTGTAAAATTTCATAAATTTTTGATGCGTCTGCTGGGGTATTTTGGTAATTTTTCCATTCTGCCAAGAAATTCCAGAAACTTAACCAGCTCTCTTTTCTCCTATTTCTTCCTTTCTTTTTTGTGTCTAATCCTTCAAAAAATCTGTTTTCTTATTCTTAATTCTTTTCTCTCTTCTAAACTTGAGGTTATCTGGGTATCCCCAAAGTCTGTTCTTGATTCCTTTATTTTTGTCATTGCTTCTACACCTTTACTTTGGGACTATATCAATGGGATAATACAACCCTAGGATGCCCTACAATAACTTTGGTATAAGAGCTTATCATCTTACATCACATAGGGTTCACGTTTTAATGGAAATAATATATAGGTTATAACGAGCATCCTTTTTTTTTTTGATAAATCATCAACTTTATTAAAAAATGAGCAAAACAAACAAGACATTCACCGGGGAGGTGAAGAAAAGAAAAAGAAAAGAAGGAAAACACAGAAAGCAAGAGCAAACAAAAGAGCTAGACCAACCCGACAAAACAAATGACCCTTACCACAAAAGACTAAATGGATCCATTCCAAACAGCCAACCGCTCTTAACTCATCAAAATCCTTGTCAACAGAGACCCAGTCTAGCAAAGACTCAAAAACATTTATTCGGAGGCAGTTAAGTGTGGAAGACTTATTGATGCAGCTGGATTGGTGGAAGGATCTGCCTAAGTGTAGGCACCTTCAAGTCACACCACAGCACTTATGTGTTCTACCAAATGAGAGAAAACTTCTGAAATTTTATTGATCAATCCAAATAAAGTAATTCTCTCTGTTTTTTGTACATGGATTTCTTTGTCCTAAAGTAGATATTCAATAAATCTAGATATAAGCCAAATAAAGGAGCTAAAGTTAAATAAATGAATTAAATCCAAATAAAGAGACTGAATTAGAATCTAGACAACTATTCTAATCAACCCAATCATGATCTAATTGCCTTATTTAGCCGGCTGATAGTTGCATATAGTTGGCAAGGATTTAACGTCTTATTTGCCTGATTGGCAGTTACACACAACTAGATTGGGTTGGGCCTATTAGAATGGATGTAGGCCTTATTCTTTGGCTTGGCCCATGAGTCTTGGGATCACTTGATGTGGGCCGGCCTGCATCAACTCTCCCCTGGTTAAAAAAAATTCGTCCTCGAGTTTTGTAATGTTGCAAGAACAACAAAACAATCAAGACCATGCCATTAGGATTTGACAATTTATTCACCTTCATCCGGAAATACTTGTGATCCTTTAAAGCAAATTTGTGAACTTGATGATTTAAGAAGGGATCTTCATAGATGTGGTGTTGAATTTCAAGAATTGATTTATCTTGAAATTTCTCTTCCTCCATTGCTTGAAGAAGTGCTTGATTATCCACGGGTTGAACTTGAAGTGGTTCAAGTGTTTTTTTTTTGTGGGATAACAATCAAACTCAAAGGAATATTCTCTTGAGCAGTCTCTTCTAAAATTGGTTGTACCGTTTTTTCATTCACAGTTGGTAATGTTGGTGGAGATAACTTCGCCTTATCATCAACTATTTTGACGATCTCTCCTTTCTTTCTTTCTTTCAAAGATGATGGAACCATAAAAGAAGATTGTTGCTTTACTTTTAGTCGATACCACGTACCAAAGTTAAAAATCTTTAAAATATGTCTCTTTATCAAAAGTAGTCTTCCTTTCTTCAATCCATTGCTTGCCTAAAATCACATTGTTGTTTTTTAATGGAAAAAAAAGGCATTCGGCACCATCGATATATTTCCCTTGTTTGAATTGAGTACCAAAACTTTCCTCATCATATGCACGATAGCGTTGATCCATAGAATCTTGTAAGACCTCTTCAACAAAACTTGTAGAAATCAAATTCTCCTCGTACCTGTCACTAATTAGAAATTTGATTGTCTTTTCGGAAGAAAAAATAAATCTAGTTCTAATATCAAGGACCATCTCCCAAGGTTTGTAGGAAATGTAGATAAACGTAAGATGAAAGAATGATACGATTGATAAGGGATTAAACACAAGAAAAGAATGAGATATATTGAAGAACTAGGACCAACTTACAAGTTGATCTAGAGCACGATCTATCGAGGATTTGGCTTTGATACCAATCTGATGCTTCCGGATTGGTGGAAGGATCCGCCCAAGCGTAGGCACCTTCAAGTCACATCACAACACTTATGTATTCTACCAAATGAGAGAAATAAAATTTTATTGATGATTTGAGAATACAAGGGGAGGTCCTTATATAGGCATCATAGCAATCCAAATAAAGTAGTTCTCTCTTTTTTTAGTTACATGGATTTCTTTTTCCTAAAGCAAACATTCAATGAATCTAGACATAAACCAAATAAAGAGTTAAAGCTAAATAAAGGAATTAAAGCCAAATAAAGAAACTGAATTAGAATCTAGACAACTATTTTAATCAACCTAATCATGATCTAATGCCTTATTTATCCAGTTGATAGCTGCACATAGTTGGCAAGGATTTAATGTCTTATTTGCTTGATTGGCTATTACACACAGTTGGATTGGGTTAGGCCTATTAGATTGAATGTGAGTCTTATTCTTGGGCCTGACCCATGAGTCTTGGGATCACTTGATGTGGGCTAGCCTGCATCACTTATCCTAAAAAAGGCGGCGATTCCTCTCCTTCCAGTTGCCCAAAATTAGTAGCTGGAAGGACATGCCAGATAACCGTAGGAATACCCCCCAAACCTGTAGCCCACCATATAGAGATAAGATCCTTGAACGAATTTGGAAAGACCCAAGAAACATTGAGTTGAGAAAGATAGAACATCCAAATCTCCCACCCCAAAAGGCAATGAACGAAGAGGTGGTCCACCGTTTCTGCCTCCCTTAAGCACAAAACACATTTGTTGGCCAAAATCCCTTGAGCTCCGATGCCCCTAAGAGAATACTTTGGAAGATCATCCTGATCAATACCAATATAGAAACCCTTTTTTACTAAGATTCCAAATGTGCTTATCCCTAATCCTAATAGAAGGTCTAGACATCTTCAATCGGCTTAACAAATCCAGCCAAATATCCCATTCCCAATCATTCAAATTTCTTCTCAGATTGAGAAGTCCTCCCCACCCTCATGGTCAAAATAGTCAACCACCAGACTAGAAAATTAGGATTACGGGGTGGCTCGAAAAGTTAGGGTTAAAATAACGAGCATCTTTATAACTCGAAACCATCATCCTAACTCTATCTCAATACAACTTAGGGTGACGGGGTGGCTCAAAGCCATCATCCCATTCTCAATCTTTGTAGTGACAATACACTTGTTGAAGAAGTTAATCTTTTAGTTAGTAACAATATTGTTGCCATGGCATGGTGTTGTACCTGTCAAATAGTTTCAGACATAATGTTTATAATTGTACTCTGATATATCCATCAATATCTCTGATTGTGGATGCAAAACTTGAGATTGAGGTTGAGACGTAGTAGTGTCATATGAAAATGAAGATCCCTCCCTATGATGCTGGTCTTCACTTCCGTATGTATACAAGCCATAACCATGAGTTTGTTGTCCGTAAGGATCAAATCCAAGTAGTTAGATTAAGATGACTGACTTTATGTGCTATTGCCGGATGAAAACAATCTCAAGAGATGCTTGTATGTTCCGTCACACAATAGAGCAAGATTCAAGACTTGTGTAATGTGTGGATTATTTAGGGTATTTTTGGGCCTGGGATACACTTGTAATAAGGCCTTTAGAGCCATGGGTATTGAGGGGTTTTTATTGCATAAGGGTATTTTTGTAATAAGGCAAACTTGTCAAGGGTAGTTTTAAGATTTGAAGGGCTGTTCGACAGTTAGGGTTTCTTGTCTTTTAGTGGGCTATAATGTCAACAAGTGGGGCCTACAAAAGGCTGTCGACAGCTCTTTAGTGGGAGGTATTTTAGTAGTTTTTGTTTTAGGAATGTTTTAGATAGCAAGTACTTTAGTTATTTAGGACTTTCTATTTTTGGTACTTTCTTAATCTTTGTGTTTTAAGCCTATTTAAGGGGCATGATTGACATGTAATAGAGTAGTGATGGATTAATGAATTGAAAATTGGGGTTTCCTCTCTCTTTTATTTGTTGTAGCCATTACAAACCCTAGGGTTGTATCCCTTGTCTTCGTCTCCTATCTTCTTCTTCCTTCTTCTTCCCTAGTTTTCTCCTTCTTTATTCTTTCTTTCCTATTCTCTGTGAGAACTACCTGCTGGAGTGTCTCTGCAGTCCATTCTGCTGGACTAAAATCACCACCATTACATGATTCAAGTTGCTGGAATTCAGTATCTCAAGCTTCTCCATCGGCTGCAGGAGTTTCTGGGTTAATCTAATTCAAATCGCCCCCTTAAAACAGAGGTATTCTCAGTTCTCTTATTCAGGTTATCTTCATCATTTCTGACTCATATAAATCCTAGAATTCCTCTTACAGTTCCCTGCTTTTTGCTGTTTTCTGGTTACTTAATTCTAAACCTGAAGAGCTTTCTTTATACAATTCCAGACTACATACTCTTCTGAAATTGCCTCACCCTAGAGAGGCCTTTTGGCTGTTCACTTTTTATGGTCTTCTTCCTCAACCTGTCACCATTCTAATCCCTCAAACTCCTTTCTAATCTCCCTCTGTTCTGCTAAGTTTCTAGGTTAAGAAGCCTATTCTCTTTTGGGTTATTTTACTAGAAGTATAATGTAGACTGTTCTTTTACATGTTTTATATACTTTCCCTCATTAGAATCACTTGAAAATTTGCATGCATATCTCACTTTTATCTCTATTTAATACTCTGTAAAATTTCATGATTTTCTGATACGTATGCAGGGTTATTTTGGTAATTTTACCATTCTGCCCAGAAATTCCAGGAACCCTAAATCAGCTCTTCTCTCTTACTTTTCTCCTTATTTTCTTTCTCTATCCCTTCTGAATTATCCTTGATCTTTAAATCCTTTCTAGTTGTTTGGGCCCACACAAGCAGGAATTTACTCATTTAGTGCCTTTACCTAGGCAACCCTGCATTATTTGGTATCAGACCTTACATTCTGCACCATTACCTGTGCCGTTACCTTCATTATGGTATCATCATCTGTATGAAGTGGTTAAACTGACTTCTACCCTATCCACTCACGGATGATACACCCTATCATTTAAACTACCAGCACCAATACTTATACTGTCAAATGTCCTTATCAAATTATTGGCCCCATAGGTTTGATGAGAATTAGCATCTGCCATGTTTCGTTTCTTGTCTACAAGATGATATCTTTGCCGGAGATATGTCTGATGTCATTGAGTGGGTTGTGCGCCATAATCCATGTTTTGGTGGTATGATTGAATTCCTGCTCTTAAGAGGGAAGGCCTTGGTTCAAGATCACTTGGAAGTTAGTGAAGGAAGGTGTTACTGAAGCCCCGAATTCAGAAGGGGTCTTAATGATTGAGAGATTGACCTCGTCTCAGACCTTCGCTTGCAGTTAGGAGCTTGTTTAGGGAAGAAGATTGTAGACTATGGTGAAGAAACTCCAAAGGAAGATTCTTGGTTAGGTCATTCTATCTTGCTCTATCTAATAGCAATAGTGTGCTCTTTTTGTTTAAGTTTCTCTGGAAAGTGCATGTTCCAGTGAAAGTGACTTTTTTCCTATGGGTGGTGTATGAGTTTAAGGCCTTGGGCTGATCATTTTATGAAGGGTTTGGGGTTCTATCTTTGTGGGAGGATGATATTTATATGTAGAATACACCTTTTGCAATGGAGAATGATACCTCATACTTGTACTTGTACAGCTGCTTCTATAATTAATGGAACATACTCTTGTTATTGATCATAAAATATATATCAGTTTACACTGACACAATATTCACCTTTTATTTTTTATTTTTATTTTTGTGTTGTGTGCATTTTGTGACAGAATATGCACTATTTTGTTTACAGTAGTGTGCTATGACATGAAGTCTTCACATTGTTGATTGGTCATCTGTCATATTTGACTCGTGCAAAGCGCGTTTAACATAGGATACTGAGTTTACTTGGTTGCTTTTCTTGCAGTTCATTGGGAATTTCCAGGAAACATGTGGCATCAGAACAGGTTGGGGTGCTGGTATGTGCAATTTGACTACATATGTGTGTGTATCTACATATAAAGATTTTACTGAAAAGTCCCAGAAACAGGACAGCACGAGAGGTTCATCCCGGGACCACACTAATAAAATATTAAAGAGTCTCACTCAAAAACCCAGTCGCTAAATTTTAGATTAGAAAATTCGGGCAGATGGGACATCCAAGAAGCAAGAAGGGACCAGGCTGCATCTGGCAGTTTGGAAAGACCCACAAACGTTTCTCCAAAAATGCACCCATTGTGCTCTCTCCATAGAACCTAACAGATAATCGTTGGGGTACCCTTCCATACGTTTTTTCCTCTTGAAGAAAGGTCATTCACCTTCTCACCATCCCATTGGAGGATTAGACTAGACATGGAGTTAGGTATCAACCATTGACAATTGAATTTTTTAAAGAAGTTCTAGATTAGAGAAGCAACTGGGCATTCAATGAAAAGATGACTTATCATTTCAGCATTCCTTGTACATAACGAGCATCTATTGGCCATCTGGAAGCCCCAGGCCATAAGATTATCCGCCGTAAGGACCCTTCCCTGATATATCAACCAAAGAAGGAACCTCGCTTTTAAGGGAAGCTTGGTGTTCCATATTGAATTGATAGGACTATGCTCAAATCTATGGGGCGGCAATGCCACAGTGCAAGATTTCACAGAAAAACACCCTGGATTGTCTGGGATTCAGATCCTTATTTGGATTTATTTTATTTTAGGGTTGTTTTCACAAGAAAAGAAATGTGACCTAATTTATATTTTATGTAATAAGGCATTAAATGCTAAGTGTTTAAATGTAATTATGAATTTTAATTAGAAGTCTTTTAAAAACAAGAGTCTTATCTTTTAAGAAGTTTTTTGTTTAGGAAGTTGGTTTAGAATAGGAGTCCTAATGGGTTAAGGAGTCTTGTGAGTCAAGTCTATAAATAGAAAAGGATATTAGGATACAAATTAAATTTGAATATTGAATAAAGATTTGTGAATTTTGAGAGCCTACTCATATCTATTTTCCCACACTGTTTTAATCCCAAATCAGCCCACTGATTTGTGTGTTGCCCCATCCTAAACCAAAAAAACAACCTTGCGGATACAAGTTTACACACTAAAACAATTCCAAATTTGCTGAAATTTGGAACAGTGGTATAGCTTAGACCCAAGATTCTCCCTGTTAGAGCTCAGAATTTTCTGACACACGGATAGGGGTATTTTGGTCATTTCACACCACTGCATAAGATTTTATAGAATTGGGCTTTTATTTCCATTCCTCTTTCAGGTTGTGATTGTTCCTAGACCCATCCTACATCAACCTTTCTCCAAAGCCTGCCCCTTTCTTCCCCAAAACGCCAAAGCCATTTACCTAATAAGGCACAATTCATCACCTTAAGGGTAGGAACTTCGCACACATGTGCTTCTTCATCTTCCCCCATGTGCTTCATTTTCTTCTCCTAATCAGTGATTTTCTCTTGCCATATCACTCCTTGAAAGAGTGTACATGCGACCACCAAATCAATGTATGCCCCCAAAAGCTAGTTTTCACAAATTTGGCCTGCTTCTATTCAGGGAGATCTTTTCACTCAAAGAAGTTTATACAGCAGTCCAATTAAATAATGCCTTTGGAACAGGTGCTTTGTGTCTTGCAGTTGAGAAACCTAGGCCTATTGGCCTTCTCTGCATCATAGACATTGGATTAACCTTAATGACCTTGATGTAATCACAGTTTTGAAGTGTTTCACTAGAGTATTCTAGTAATGGCATTTTTTTCATTGGGTTGTTGAAGGGGATGTTCCATGGCTTTGTTATAGGAAAATTGTTGTGTTGATGTAGGACGATTAACCACTTGCTTTAAAATCTCGAATTGATAGAGGGAGGCGAATCAATCTCTTTATCTCATAGCCCAGGGTCGGCTAGGCCCTCGGCTGAACTTCCTCATGGTCCCCACTTTACATAGGTCTCGCTTCACATGAGTCGCCTGTTTACACGGGTCACCCCCACCTCGAGTGTGCCCCCGTTTCACACAGGCTGCGCCTCTTGAGCCCGGTGTGAAAATGTCTCTACATTAATCATCCCCGGTGAAGAGTTTCAAATACGAGACCTCTTGCTTTGATACGAATTTGATTTAGGACGACTAACCACTTGCTTTAAAAGCTCGAACTAATAGAGAGAGGCAAATCAATCCCTTTATCTCATAGCCTAGGTTATGCTAGGCCCTTAGCCGAACCACCCTCCTTGTGGGCCCCACTTCACATGGTCTTATTTCACACGAGTCACCCGTTTCACACGGGTCGCCCCCACCCTGAATGTGCCCCCATTTCACACAAGCTGCCCCATTATTGCTAGGTGTGAAAATGCCCCAAGTTTATATGTATTGACTGTAAGTTTTTTGACAATGAGTTTGTTAAGAAGTCTAAGTTAATTCATATTACTGAGAGGAGGAGCTCGTCTTTCTCGGCTTATATTTGTAATATGGCTTCTTTTATTCATTGGTTGCGCAAGTGCCTCTTGCAGGATGGTGGGTTGTGGGCCATTTTGTTGTTCCTCAAATCAAACGATGATGGTAGGAGGCTGATCCACTTAGTGGGGAAGGAAAACGAGTTCAGTCGATTTATGAGTGTGTTGGAAATTTGGAGAGATGGTCGGGATTGGTATGCCTTAGCTTTCTCGGTTTCCTCCTTTCCTGGCTTTCCAACAGCTACTGTTTGGCAGGAGGGCTTGGATGGGCCTTTTGAGATCCGCTTCTAGTTGTGGATACCATTTGTCAATCGAAGGAGTTGGCTATTTTGATAGATTGGATGGATGACTAGAGGAAGGTGGGGATATGGGATTGTGTGGCTCTCTAAGAAGCTAGCGGTGCTGTTGGATTGTGGGACGAAGTTTCTTAGTGGATGTCTTTGGTTTTTTGAAGAATGTCAACATTCCTTGGGCTGCTTTCGAGCTTGGTAAGGCGACTTTTTTTTTGGGATTCTCCGGAGGATGTTTTGCGGGTGATTGTTGGTGATTCAAGGGTTCTGGCTTTGGCCTAAGCTTTTGTATTTCGTTGGTTTATGGGTGTTAATGCCAGGTAGTATGACCTCTTCTTCAAGTCACAGTGGATTCACATTAGGGGTCTCCCATTTACCTGTGGTCACCTGATGTTTTAACTATGATTGGTAATATTTGTGGGGGGTTCTTGTCTATTGATAGGTGGTCTTTGATGTTTTTGCGAAGCTTGGTTTGATTCTTAAAAGATGAGAAGGTTGGTGGTGACGACCGGTCGTTCTGTGTGGTGGTTGGAGGTTATGGTTTGTTGGTAGCTGGGGGTGCGAGTTCAATTTTCTGGTAGAAGTTTGAAGCCGGTTTGGTCGATTGTTCCATGCATATTGTGGATTCAAAATTTGAATTTCAGAGGGCTGTTAACCTGGGTCCTAGGCCTGTGGTCAATGTGCTGTGCTCTGGGTTGAGGCCTGGTGAACGCAGGAAAGGGAAGTTGGTAGAGTAACTTGTCCTTGAGTCTATCTCTGGTGGGGTATTTGACAGGGGTGTTGCTGGGATTGGGCAGAGGGTATGTTCATCATTGCACACGTTTCCTGTTCCGAATCATGTTGCGTCGGGTTGGGGGTGCTGTGTTCAGGTGCATGCTCTCTGGGTAGCTATCATGTAGAGAATGCTGCTGGCACGTTCCCTTTGGCAGATAAAGGTTTTGAAGCAAGCGGGACCCACGAGCCTATAAAAGGTGAGGGGCTCTCCTCAACAGATAAGCGTATTTTGGTGATTGAGTGTGGTATGGGTAAAGGGCATGGGCTTCCATTGGGACAATGGTTTGTATTCCGGGATGGTGAATGGATAAAAAATGCTCACCTTAACGAATGCTAACCACTGCTCTTTGTCAGGTGGCGGGCATATCAGCACCGGAAAGTGAATATGTGCCTCCCAAAAAAGTGAAAATCACTTTTCAACGCTGATGTGTCCGCCCCTGACAAGGAGCAGTGATGAGCATTTGTTAAGGGAAG
>JAOXJP010297087.1:0-32814 GCA_025762735.1 Platanus orientalis | reverse complement strand
CCAGGATGTACAATCCATTATCCTCACGCCCTCTACCAATCATCCTCTTCGAATCCAAGTCCTGAAAAATACAATAGGAAGGAAAAAAAGTTTCACTACAATTCAAGGACCTTATTAAATGACTAATAGACAACAGCTTTATGGTAAAATTGGGAACATGAAGCACAGAGGACAAGGGTAAGGTAGGAGTGACAAGAATGTTGCCCTTAACCGCAATGGAAGAATAAGACTCATCTACAATACAAACCTTATCCTCTCCAGAACAAATGGAATAAGAGGAAAAAATGAAGACGTATCGGTCATGTAATCAGATGCTCCTAAATCAATGATCTAAGAAGGACCAAAAGTAAACATACTAGCACTGAACGCAGAGGCAGAGGTACTTGATTGAGCAAATGACGACTGAGGGGTTGAAGTAGATATATCCAAACTAGACATAATGAGTCGCAGAGCCTTAATCTAGTCACGGGAAAAACTACTGGTAGTAGGATCAGAAGAAGTAGCTAGTGTAGTCTCTAATGGAGTAGATGTCATTGAATTGGCACTCGGCCTCCCACCATTGAGGAATCGCGAACCTCCACATCCCCCAAAATATGAGCCTCTTTAAGGGAGATGACTATAAAACTCCTGAGGACGACCATTTAAATCTCAACATATATCATTTGTATGTTTGGAGCAACCACAATGATTACATTTGAGCATATCTCTGTCATCTCCTGAAAAACCACCCCTACTACCACCCCGGGAACCTCCTCGACCACCACACTGAGAGGAAGTAATAAAAGCTGATTTTTCTGTGGAAGGTGGTGGTGAAGGATTGAGCAGAGCATGACAACGATCCTCTCATGGTATTAAATGTCTCGAAATGTCTTATATGTCTCCCGACATATGTTCATGTCTACCAAGACCAACACGACATATCCCTATACCGACACAAAATATTAAGTACATTATAAAAATTCATTTTTTGGTCGATATGATGTACCGTATACGATGTCAGCGTGTTGAATGAATATTCCCCTTTCGTAGTGTATTATTGCCTAATGTTGACATTGTGTTGTCATGATAAAAAATTATATGAAAAATAATAAAATTCAAAAAAAAGTAAAAGAAGGAACAAGATGAAGGAGAAGAGAAGAAAGAAGAAAAATAAGAGAATCTACTTGTTCCCTTATGTTTCTACAGTTAGATTATAATATGTTTTTCAATCATTATGTATGCACGTGTACTTTTAAAGAATATTAAAATACAAGTGTATTAAAATAAGCTATCATTCCTAATAAATCTATTTGTTCCCTTGTGCATATGTAATTAGATTAAAATATGCTTCTTAAGTTTTCACGATTTTTACAATATTTATTTTCGATATTTCCGACATTTCTGAAATATGTCTTATTTTGGCCTAACTGATATTTCCAACGACACCGACATTTTGAACCTTGGATCCCCCTCCACTTGAACATAAGAATATACTTCATTAAGTGGTGGGAGAGGATCATTTCCAAGGATATGTATATAGATACTATCATATTCTAGATTCAACCCTGCCAAAAAATCAAAGACTCTGTTCTCCTCAATTTCTCTGGTATATTCAACCATATCTTCTAAGCATTTAGGACGATAAGTCTTATAAAAATCAATTTATTGCCATAGACCTTTTAGTGTAGAATAATAGGAAGAGAGAGACCTATCACCTTGACGAAGTTGTGAGACTTTCTAGCGTAAGTCATACATCCTAGCTTTGTTCCCTTTCTTGGAGTAGGTTTGAATTATAGAGTCCTAAATGTCTTTAACAGTAGGTAAATACATAAATATATTCGCGATTTCGGGTTGCATAGAATGAATTAGCGATGACATAACAATGGCATTTTCAGTCTGCCACTTTGAAAAGGTGGTTGATTTCGAATCTGGGGCCTTTGTCTCGCCTATCAAATATCCTAACTTTCCTTTACAAATAATATATAATTGGGCTAAGTGAAACCAGGGAGATAATTGCTCCCATCAAATCTGACTGTTGTAATAATTGCATTAAGAGTTTCATTCATCATTGCGCCAACACCTCCAGAAGGGGCTGATGTAACGTCACTGGCCTCTAACATACTCGAGACCACAATTACAAGGTATCAGTAACCCAAACAATAACAGGCACAATGGAAAAGTCCCACTCACCACCACAAGATTCACCAGCCTCCTTTTTTTATCTTTTTTTCTTGGAAACCTCAGAGACAACCCTAAATGCACACAGGTTCCTTCTCACAACTCCACATTGTCATAACTCCACGACGATGGGTTCATTCGACTCTGTACATACTCACGATGGGTTTTATCCATCGTTGGCTACATGCAACACAACTCCTAGCCAAACAACGATGCACACCCTTTTCAATGAGAGTCATCAACATGAATATATACGATAGAAACCCATATGAGTGATTGATATATTTTTAAATAAATTTTCAACAAAAAAAAAAAACGAACATCAGGTACCTGCATAAAAAAATGTACCAGAAAAAACATTACTGTGAACTCAATCCTAAACAAAACTGATCGGGACCACTTATAAATGATTCTTCATGAAAAAACTACCCCCCCTCCCTCTCTTGATCAAACCTTTCAAAAAACCTCCACACAAATCGGATCGAGCAGATTAATCAGATTGGCGATTTTTTTCATCCTAAAAAAAAAATTCTTGTGATCATAAAAAAATTATGAAAAAATATTCAAAAAAAGAGTATCGATCAAGATTTATCAATTCATGGAGTCAGCTTCACCTGACAGTCGTATGGCCTTGTTGACGTCAATGTACGGCCTGATGACGTCAACACCTCCTTTCATGTTTTTTGGCATATTCAAAACTTAAATGTCCGTGCTTTGATACCAAGTTGTTTAGCTATAATCTTGTTTAGAATAAAAGAGGGAGAAGAAAGAAGAAAAAGAAAAGAATAGGGATGGAGAGAAGGAGAAAAACGTAGAGTAGAATCACAAACGTAGAGTATAATCACTTGGATTCTCTACCATAATAGTATTTATTTATTATTGGTACAATATAAAATACAAGAATACCCCCTGTATACCCTTGACCACAACTATCAACATAAACTTCTTGACAAAATTCACATAAATCCCTTAAATCCACTGTTATAGGAGATATTTAACATAATTTTTTTAATGATTTAGCTATATAAATAAATTACATAATTCGTAAGAAGGCCAATTGAGCATAAATTAATCGAGAGCCTAGAAGTTGACAATTGAATGGGTGACTTGCACCTGGCCATCCAAATGAGTCGATTATCTTACCCAAGTTGGTGAATTTCTAATATCATTTTAATAGTTAGTAATCTAACTGATGTGAGATACGAAATAGTCTATACCAAAGAAAGCACAGATACGGGACCCAGGTATGATACAATACAGAGACAATAATACGGCAATTCTTGAAAAACTAGGATACGATATGGTAAGGCAACCCAGTGCACGAGTGATGCAGCATGCATATTGGCTAGTGGGTGTGTGCACAAGGAGTTAAGAATAAAATTGTAAGAGTAACAATAAAACAAAAACAAAATTCCTACTTGCACATCCACACACTAAATAGGAAATTAAATTAGGTTCATATGCAATCAAGGAATTAGGGGTTACAAAATTAATAAACAATTAAAAACCTAAATGTAATGTTCTATTATTTTAGGAAAAGAGAAATTAAGCTTAGGCCTAAGCCTAAAATATTATGTTTGAAAATTTCCCCAAAGAGCCTAAATCAGGCTGAAGGAAAGAAAAGCAGTCTGGATTACCCTAGAGAATGTATGAATAAATAAAAATGAATCCAAGGCATATTTTGTCAATTATAATATTTTAGGGATAATCAGTTTAGGCTAAAGAAAAAGAAACTCAGGTCTAGCCATATGCCAAAAGTGCCTACTATCAGAAATTTGAAAATAGTCAAATGAGAAAGATTAGTACCTGTTTTTGATGTAGAATGTCTCCTTGAAGATGTTGGATGTTTTTACTATCAATATCCAAGATCAAAATGTGCCCAAAAGTGGAGATTTCAAAAATCCAGAATTTTCCAAGTCCTAGATGAAGTGCCTAAACTGCCTTGTTTCTACAAAAAAAAAAAAAAACTATCAAGTCTTAGAAAGTGTTAAATGGGCTTCTCTAATCTGAGCTTCAATCCTGAACCTGTGCAGGGTGATGAGAATACCCCAAATATCAATCTCTTTTTGACAAAAATAATCCCTCAGGGATTTTTTCAACTCAACCCCAGAAAATAAAAAACAAGGATTATATCAAAAAGAAAAAATTAAGAAGGTGAAAGAGGACCTTTGACCCAAGGGGAGAGGCAGTAGCCTCCACTACCACCGTTAAACTAGGACTGATCTTAAACCCATTTCAAGGTTTTGTAATTCTTCAGCTGCAACAAGCAAGAGGAAGAAAAAGACCTCAACGTAAACCATCAAAATTTTATTCAAATATGGCATAAATTAAAAAAAGGGGCTTGGGATGGCTTTTATAGAGCTACCCACGACCAGGGTTTGTTTCCAAAATTCAGAAATTGTCAAATAACCCCTCTCTACTGCTTTCTTGACACAAATAACCCTACACTACTCAAAATAACAAAAATACCCTGAAATAACTCTTACAGACTAAAATATCCTCAAAATTTTGTGCCCCTTTACATGAGACACAATAACATAAAAATAAATAAAAGTAAATAAATAAAACTATGACAAAGCCCAATCAGCATCTCGGTCATGATGACCGCATCAACGAGGCTCCCGCAAACGCGGGGTCTGGGGACGGCAAGATGTACGCAGCCTTACCCCATTTCTAAAGAGGTTGTTTCTGTTACTCAAACCCGCAACACCAGGGAAGCTAACGACAAGTCTTACCATTGGTCCAAGCCACCAATTCAGGATACGATATGGTAAGGATACGAAAATTAATTCATTAATTAATTAAAAACTGTCTATATTTTATGTTGATTTTATGTTTAAAAAATAAATAAGAAGCATCAAAATGTTTGATAAAATATCCAAAACTAATTTAAAAGTAATAACACTTAGCAAAGAAGCACATCCGTAAACATATAATAATATTTTATCTTTAGAGTACAAAGTACTAACTGTTCAAATAAACTACAATAAAAATTAAAAAGAACACTAAGAGAAAAAAGAAGACAAGTCTATCATCCAATTATGATAGGATCATTCCCTTCATCACCATCACGATCACCATCACCATCAGTATAAAGATCGTTCTCCATCTGCAGTTCATCAAATGAAAGACTTACAATCTCAAGCACCCCAACACCTACGTATCACTCATCTCAAGTATCCCCTAAAACATCCCACATATTGGTTGCTCCTTTCTTGTAGTCTTCACCATTTCTTGATAGAAGTCGAGGATTAATATGTACAAATACTAAATCTTCAACACATTTGGCGAACATTTTGTTACTCCTCAATGAATGAATAAAAGAGTATGTATTCCAATTCCTCTCAAAACAAAATGATAAACAAGGTTGTCCAAAAAGCTTGAAGGCCAAGCCTTGATGTTAACAGAGAACTAACCAACTCTCCCAAAACCTTAAGTTGTTAAAAGAGACACAAATTAATATACTTCAACACCCTCCTCAGGGAGAACATTGTTCTCTCCTAAGAACACACTCGAGAAGCCAAACACGAGTCTATACAACGCATACAAACATGCACACCACAACACCCGGGAAAATACTTCCACCAAGATTTGAACTCTCGTGACCTGCTTTAGCTTTAATACCATGTTAATAGTGAACTAACCAACTCTCCCAAAACCTTAAGGTGTTAGGAGAGACGCAAATTTATACACTTCAACACTTAAAGCATAAATAAGGAAGACCCATGGACATACCACCAATCATTTAGCTCTACACCCTACCTATTTTACAAGGAGTCATGATGGAAGATAAAAACAAACTTGAGGCCAAACTGAAATGGGGTAGCCTAGCCTTGTATATGTTGCTTATGTAGGCCCAATTAAAAGATGCAAAAGCAAAGGATAGATTTTAATAAACCAATAACTTAATAAATTCATACCCAAGTAATCACAAACTCTAAGGAACAAGAGAGATTAACAAACAAAGAATGACAGAATGCTTGGAAGGGAATTATAATAAATAAAAAAATAAGGAGAAACAAGATGAGAAAGGGGCTGTTTTAGGGTTTCTGAAATTACAAGGTAGAACCATAAAATTACTTTTTGGTACCTTACTAGTGCATCATAATATTTTGAAAATTTGCAAGTGTTTAGATGTATATTCATGGTATCACCATATAAGATTTGAGCTTACTCTAATAAAATAAAAAAATTTAATACAAGAGATTTACCAATTAGCAGTGTTATGTGAAGAGATAACACAAAACAGAGAAGGAATTTTTGCTTAGAAATTAGATGAAACAACAGAGATTCAAAGAGAATTTAAGGGAGGAGAACGAGAAGAGGTAGGGGAAGAAAACCCTAAAAAGAAGACACCAAAAAGGGGGCCTCTTAGGGTGGGCAATTTCAATGTAGAGTATAACAAGAAAATTATGTTTAAAGAAAAATTATGAATAAGAATAGAGATCCCTAGAAACAAAGGTTTTATAGATACGAATAAGATAAAAACCGGATGAAATAAGGAAAATGGTACCTCCAATTGATGGTACCAATTTGGGCTATTTGATAATCTAAGAAAATCCAACTGTGTATAGGTATTTTTTGTAACTGTCTTTAAATTCAAACACCTTAATAGATGATGTTGCAACAAATTTAGGAAGAAAATAGAAGTGGAATAAAGAAGATATTGGAAGAAGAATAAGAGAGAAGCTAGGGATACAACACCCTAGTTGGAAGCCCACAGCTACACCAAAGAGAGGGGAAGGGAATAGGAGGGACACGCCCAAGGAGCCAAGCTCACATGCAAAACTTAAATTCATCAGTGTCTACCCTTCATTGGATGCCACTTTATAGGCTTACTAGACTCAAATATATATATATATATATATATTTATATATAAACTTGCTAAAATTTGAAACTTCTAAAATAATCCTAACTTGATACTCAAGTCTTGCTAAAAGAACAAAAGACTTCTAAATCCTAATTTCCCTGACTACTAAAACACCGGGATTCCAAGGCAGTCGACTAGCACATGTTGCAGGGCCCTTTTATTGACTTTTGAAGTCCACTAAAGGAAAAAAATAATAGAGCTGTCACAAGGCCTAAAATACCAAATAAAACCTTGGCTTTTTAGCCTTATTTTAAACATAACCCTATGAAATAAAATCCCATAAATATCTCGAGCACTATTGGCCTTATTACATTTAAACCTAAACCCTAAGACAAAAGCTAACCCATCTTTTGCACACATCTTAAACTTGGTTCTATTGTGAGGTGGCACATACATCAACCTTTCAATTATTTTCACATCAAGTCAAAGGTACCAAGTACATCCATACATTCAAAAAACCTAGCAAACTCCACATTCACCATCTTTCTTTCATAGTTACTTGAAAAGTATCTTTTTAAACACTTGTTTCTCTCATAAAAAATTCACATTCCTATGTGGAGGAACACAATTTGGGGCATCATCAAGCCATTGTTAGCTATAATACCATGGTTAAAAAAAATGGATAATGAGTTTGTCTATTATAAAATGAAAAAATAATTAAAATAAAATAAAAATGTTCTATATTAATTTATCAAAATTACCTAGGATTCAACGAATGAGCCATATAATGAAGTGGTGTGCAACTCTTAATCCACCAGTCAATGAGTATATTATATATCACATTATAAAAGGATAAATGTTCATCTTCTTTCTTGTCTTCATGTTGAAATATTGCTCAATTCACTTATTCTATCATTGTATCGTACATATCATACACCATGTGAAGAATAGGTTTATCCGTGTTGGCAAACCAAAGCATATTATAGATAGGTCCTGTGAAGAAGAGAATGTACTCAACATTATCCCACCACACATCATTTAAAATAAATTCTTTAAAACATGCAATTTTTCCAATACCACCTTCCCTATAAAAATAACATTGTTCACCAATGGTCATAGCTTGAAGATTTCATATGAGTTTCATCATTTTATGCATAACCACCACCGAAGCAAATCATGTGTCAACAAGAAGCAATTTCAAATGACTAAATTCATTGAATATTGTTAATCTCATCGAATGATTCATAATAAAAGTGCATATGAAAGAAGCATCATCAGCAACCTGTTTAATCTAATAGCATTCCTTACAAGCAATCTCATTTCTCTTAGTGTTTTTGACCGCACATGTATTCTTCAAAGCAAGATTAAGAGTATGCATAGAACGTGGTATACAGAAAATGTGGGAATATTCAGCTTCAACAAGGAAGCTGGCAGACTTCATAACAAGTGCATTATTGATGACTTTGACAACATTTTGAGGTACAACCTCGGTAATGACATCAATAATTGAGTAATATAATTCTTATCTTTGTGCTATTTCGTACCATCAACTACTTTCAAGAAAATTGGTCACCCTTCTGATGCACCCATAAAATTGATAAGTTGTCTTCTTTATAAATCAATCCAACCATCTAACACTATGCTCACACCCTTTTCATTCCAAGTCCCCTTGATTAGTTGCAACAATCTTTCAATGTGTGTTCTCTCCTTTTGCAAAAGAGTTGTTCTTAAAACATTATAACTAAGACAAACAAAGTGGAAGGCTAGGTGTAAGAGCTAATATAATGCAGGTTCCTAGCAAAGTGGAAGGCTAAGCCACCAGAATAAAACATCCTAACAATTTCACTTTTCGGGTGCTTTCAAGCTTTAATATTAAATACCTTCTCCAAAGGGGACGCCCAACTAATCTTCTTTTCCTAAACAATATTGATGGACTTAAAACATGAGCTACCTTGGCTAAGTAAGAGAAACTTGTTTAGACTTTATCCTCTGTTCAACCTCATCTTCCAATTTTCACATCTCTTCAAGATGCTCTAATGACACTTTAGGACATGCTTTTATCCTCATATTGCTCAGTTTTAACAAATGTGCTCTACATATCTTTGAAAACATCAAGACAACCGTTACGACTAAAACTTGTGTTTCCACCCCTTTCATCCACTTTTCTATTTTAGTAACAATTTTCCAAAGAGAAGCATGATCATCTGAATTACTAGTGCCATATTTATTAGTAACACTCATTCTTTCAATAGACATTAACCTATAAGTCAATTAAAATCAACAATTAAAACAATCAGTGTAACAAATACACATTTTTTTGGGTAATAAACAAGGCCAACCAAACTGTAAATGATAAACTGGCAAAAACTCACAGATAAGTAATAAGTAATAACCAACCAATAGTCAATCCATCAACCACAATCTCTATGCCCCACAATTTTGGAGACTAAAACACTCCAAAACGTGTAGATTCTCTATCCCAAATAGGGTGGTTAGCTCTAAACACAAGTGGGTTATAGAACCCAAACCAAATCTAAGATTCTGTAAGATTTAAAGCATGACAATTGTTTCCATTCAAGTCTTGCACCATTTTAAGTGAAAAAATATCAAGAAAATGGGGGACTTAGAGAAGATTGAAGAAGCCCTAACTAACTACCCACTTACTTGAACCATGGTTTGCGTTTCCACGCCTTTCTCACACTCAATGGCTTCACTCTCTCATTTTATTCTTTTTTTCCTTCTTCTCTTCCTTCCTTCTCTTTTCCTCTTCTTTTCTTTTCTCTTTCATAAGGTTGAGATCGTTGGTTTTACAACTCGACACCACCCTTTCCCTTATTTCTTTTGTTATTAAAATTTACTATAATACCCCTTTTGGGTATTTCTTCAATTAAACCCTCATTATTCTAGCTATTTTACCCCTCCCTAAAATGTCATGTTTGAACTATGTCCTTGATGTGTCCAGGCCGTATCCAAAAAAAAATAACTTTTCATTCTCAGAGACGCATGAAACAGTATCCCCGGCAAGTCCATGCATGATATCAAATTTCTCGAAATGTCCTATATGTCACCTGGCATATGCCAATATCTATCAGGACCAACATGACATATTACCTATACTGATGCAAAACATTAACTATATTATAAAACTTTAACTTTTAGTCGACATGATGTTCAATGTCGATGTATCAAGCAAATACTTCCCTTACACAGTGTATTATTTCTTAATATCAACATTGTGTTGTTATGCTAAAAATAATATGAAAAAGATAAATTTCAAAGAAAATAAAAGGAGGAAGAGAAAGAAAAAGAGAAGAAAAAGAAATGAAAGAGAATATACTTGTTCCCTTATATTTATCCAGTTAAATTATAAAATATTTGTCAACCATAATTAATAAATGCATTTGTATTTCTTAAGGATATTACAATACAAATGTAATAAAATAAGCTATCATTCCTAATGAATCTATTTGTTCTCTTATGTTTATATACTTAGACTAGAATTTGCTTCCTAAGTTTTCTTCTTCTTTTTTGAATGGTAAGGAGATTAATTATTGAAAATAACAAAACAGCAAGTTCAAGGGGAGTGAATCACCATGGAGGTGATATCACAAAGTCAAAGCCACAAGCAATGAAAGTTACAACAACTCATTCCATATTAATTCCCAATCCCCATCATTATAAGATGCCCAGACTGAAGCCCATTCAAAGAGGGACCTATACATAGAATTCACCAATTCATTAATATTGTGAAACTTTTCATAAAAAATTCTACCAATTCTTTCCTTCCACAATCCCCAACAGATCACTCCCGATAAAGCATGCCAGATAGCCTTGTGTAGATTTCCAACTCCCCATAGATTCCAACTCGACGGGAACTCACTAAACATTCTGGGAAAAACCCAGGGAATTTTAATGTGAAAAATAAAGAAATCTCATACCCTTCTAGCCATAGAACAGTGCATGAATAGGTGGCCAACTGATTCTACCTCTATCATGCATAGTATGCATCGATAAGCTAAATTTCATCCTCTAACCTGAAGATGATTTAACGTTAGAATTTTATCCAAGAAACTATTCCATATGAAGAAGGATACCTTTGAAGGAATATCCACATTCTAGATTTGTCGATGTGGGAACCCCACAAATGAGCAATTTATCAAATGTAAATAATAGGAGTTTGGAGAAAACTGTCCTTTCCGATTTAAATTCCACACCCACCCATCTTGACCATCCATGATAAGGCGAAAACTGCCAAGAGACTCCAATAATCTAATCATCTCATCTACCTCCCAATCATTTGGATTTCTTCACAGATTAAGCACCCAACAACCTGTGATTGTATCAAAACAATCAACCATTAACACCTGTCGATTCACAACAATGTTAAATATATTCGGGAAAGACTCCTTCAAAGGAGTCTCCCCCACCTGACACATGGCTTTTACAATATTTCGTTCTAACATATTCGAAATTTTCCGACATATGTCTTATTTTGGCCCAACTGACATTTCCACCGACACCAACAGTTTGAACCTAGTGTCCAAGTCCGATACGTGTCGGACACAGACATGCCGATGATATTGGCATGTCCATGCTTCCTTAGTCTAAAATCAATTAAATGAGGCTGATGCATATGCATTTTGGTTATTTTGGGAAGAATAAAAATTTTGGCAAAAATTTTTAATTATTTCAGCTTTTGGTTAATCTAGGTTAGTTTATTGCCAATTAATTATTGATAATTTATTTATTTTTTAGAAGAAAAAAAAGGTTTTATATATTTCCAAGAAAGTGAAAGATATATTTCCATCACTTTTCTTTAAGGCTTATTTTTATAGGTCAAAACTAATCCTTGATTTTGATTTCATTTGAAATGTTATTCACTTAGCTTTCCAACAAGTCCAAAATCTTGTGAATCCGATGTGATTTGGGAAACTTAGGGCCAAACTAGTATGGTATCACTTTGTGACAAGAATTAACTATTTTAGAGTTTTATTTTCTTAAAGGTCTACTTCGAGTGGGATTTGGGAGATTGAATATAAATCCCAAACCTACCATAGTTCTCTAGCGTCACTCCAGCAATTTGAAGGTGTGATAATTTCAACCCCAAGTGTGACTCATAGGTTCAATTAGTGTAACTCTAGTTGGTACCTTCTCCTTCATCTATTCTTCTTTTTTCTTATATAGCAAAATCCTTTGATACATAGCCTACAATTACCCTAATCTCTTTCAAACCTCTCAACATTAGCCCTGCCCATATAATCCTTTGTATTTAAATCCCTTACAAAATTCAATTATTTCTTTAATCCCTCAGCCTACCATTAAACACTACCCTTAAAACCCTATTCTACTCATCATAGATATATTCCTACCAAAATCCTACTAAAGTCTCCAGCCCTAGCTTCACAAATATACTCCAATGCCTAACCTAATAATTAAGAAAAAGAAATCAGATTATTCTCCCTTGGTTTTGCATCAATTTGGCATGAAAGCCTTGGTCTTGCACCACTAATTGACCCGGTTCGCTTACCACACCCACACGCCTGCATGCCCCAGCAGAAACCCACACCACCACCACCCGTACGCCGACCCCATGCACCCATATACACACACTCGCACATATAGTAAAAATCACAGACAAAAAACCTTCTACACTTGTGATTCAAACAAATATGTTAAGAATAAATTTGTTATACTGACCAACCACACCACTATAAGGCTCTGAAAAAGTTTTGAAGGATAAAAGCATTAAATAATTCTAGAAGTCATTCAAACTAAAGAAATGCATATTTAAACAAGAAAATTCACAATGACAGAATGAAGCACTTTGTTATGTCTTAGTAATATAAAGAAGCAAAAGTTTTAATTCATTGTAAGCAATGACATCTTACGGTATTGAAAAAACATATTGCGACTTCATCATATGATCTATTAATGATTTGGGTCTTCAATGACTGGGAAATACAGCTGACAGCAATATGAAAATAAGTTTCACCCTTTTGATCTTCCTGCAATTTTGATAAAATCAAGGTAAATCAGATGATATAGACAGCAGAAAAAGAAAGAGCATATTCATTGCCAAATATTTAAAACTATAGAAGGTTGATTAGTTTGGTCTAGTTGACCAAACTAGTGAGCCTATAGGTTAAGTTTTTCAACATCAAACCCTTTGGCCCATTATGCTGGTTGCATGTAAGCCAAATTGTCAAGATTTCAAATGTTTGTATGAGATCTTGCAGTATGTCCTTATTTCCACAACATGACATTAATATTGTAGTACACTAGTTACAACAGGAAGACAAAATCAGAGCACATCACATAAATAAAGTGAACCATTTATTTTAAAATTTCCTATTTTAGAGAATTTTTTTGTAAACTTCCTACAATGTTAAGACTCTTGAAAAATTCAATTACCTTTAAATGCCATTATTCAACCATTACGCAGTGTATGTTATTAACACTCAAGCATGGGGCCTGAACGTTTTTTCTTAAGCCACATGCACTCTTCTTTTGCACATGTGATAGAGCTGATGCTGTGGTGTACTAAAACTCTGTACAAATTTGAAGCAAATAATCATTCTCCTCAAAAAGAAAACTCAGCCTTTGTAGGCATGCAAAGAATGAAAGGGCTATAGACAACACATATGAATGATTAGAAGTTTATTCAGTCCAGAATTATTTGTTTTGATTAGGATAGGACTTTTTGTGTTGATTGGCTTGAGGTTGTTACCTAGTTCTAAGTTATTTGTTAGGATTAGGTGAAGATCACTTCTAATTTAACGTGACCTATTGTGGGTGGTGTAGTCAAAGCATCACCCAGGCAATGCCTTGACAACAGCATCACCTGGCCAGGAGTTCTGGCATCTGCAACAGGATCTAAGCATGCCGCACCCCTTATACAACAATGACAGACTCCTGTTTATAAAAAAAAAATAATCATAATAAAATAATGCAAATTTACATTAAGTCGAAAAAATATTAAATGTGCTCCCCAGTACAAAAGGGTTCCTTTCATGGTGCCCAGTTCTTAAATTTACCAGTTGGATTGGCCACGCGAGGCTCTTTTAGTTATTTCTTTATTTATTTATTTATTGATGGAAACCAGGTTCTTTTATTTGTAATCAACAAAAGAAGGGTTACTCATGAGATATTCATATCGTTTGAAGATCTAAGAATATTTCAACCACTTCATAGATGATGAAAACCAACTTGGTCTGCATCTTGCATTGGAATAATGTTCAACACTGTTTGCAGGTGAAATGGTATTCATCACCAGACTACATGTCCACATACCCCATATCAGTATGGGATCATTGGTAAAAATAATACTAAAACCTTTTCTTTTTTTTCGCATCTTGCATTAAAATAATATTGCAATTTTTTTTCCAATGCTGCTTGAAGTGAAATGTTATTCATCACCAGACCTCTTGTCCGCATACTCCACACCAGAAAACAAATCATGGGTCGAAATAAAATACTAAGTCTAACACTGTACTACTTTTTATACTGCCAATAACATTCCACCATCAATAACAACTCAAAGGATCCAACTCTAAACAACAATGGTACTACATAAAAACAGACTCACCGCCTCACTCGCCGGACTGAACATCTTGGGTGAGGCGTCGACCAGGTACATAACCAGTTCTTTGCTGGATTCTCTATCCTGAAACATAATTATTCCTTTATTTATTAAAATGTAAAAAAAAAAAATTAAAAAAAAAAAAAAAAAAACTCTCAAGTGGGAAAGAAGAACAAGTAGAATAGAGTTGAAGAATAGGAACCCAGACCTGATAAAATTCATTTTCCATGTCGTCTTCATCATCTCGAAAGATATCTTCTGGGTCCAAATCCATGATGAGAAAATTACCTGAAAAATGAGAGTTTTGCAGCGAATTCACGCTTTGAGGACATCAAACCGTGGAATGAAAGATAGACCAAACTAAAAATCAATTTAGTGAGGGAGAGAGAACTGAAATAGGAAATCAGAGATGTTGTTTTCGTTTCTGACAGACTTCTCGTTTCCTAACCCGCCCTATTCAGAACATTCGAAAGTTGGGCTTCTAAGAAAAATCAGAGGTTTGTACCTTTAAAAAACAAAAAAAAAAAAAACGAAAGAAAGAAAAGGTTTGCTTCCTTGAGAAGCCAAAGGGTTGCAATTTAGTGTCACGGTGCATTGGATCCGACAAAATGGCCCGAAGAAGCCCAGTTTAAGCTTAGGCCCAACGAGAAATCATAGGAAAATTCAATCTTCACCGCAACACCCCTTTCAATCCCTAAAACTCGTAACACCCCTTTCAATCCCTAAAACTCGTGTAAATCAAGTTCCCAAATTTTTTCTCATAGATTAGAAACTATTCCAACCATTCCATAAAGCTCTATCTATAAAAACAAAATTTCATAACCTAAGAAATTCAAGAAACTAATAAAAGAAATTACCAAGACATGTTCATGTCATGAAACTATGACCCATTGTCAAGAAATCAACATTTTCAAAAGGAAAATAAAGCTTTGAAATCATACATTTAGGATCCTAAGAATGGTAATGTGACCATAAAGATATCCACTCACCCAATGTTTCTACTCTTAGCTTTGAAGGGGATCCTCCAACAAAACCTTCTTTTCCTTTGTTCAATGTTCATTTCTCTATAAGAAAATTAGGTATTTTATATTTATAATACATAAATTAAGGAAGGGAAACATAAATTCATACTAATTTAGGTTAGATCTAGGAAAAAAACACATATTCTAACAAATTTACAAAGTTTGGAGCGAAACTTACCAAATTATGGAAGAATTCTCTATTTCTCTCCCAAACCTCTTTAATATCTCTTAACATTTACTTTTTTTGTTTCAAATGACTTAAATGGGGGTTTTTATGAGTTATAATCGTCCAATATGAGATCTCACATGTGTGAAGATCCAACCAATGAAAGCCATGTAAAAAATGGCATAAATTGTAATTTTTCAAACTTTTCAGCATTTTTCAGTTGTGATCGATCACGCTCATGATCCTTTTCATAATCAATTAGGGGTCTTTATAATAAATACTAAAGAGCCATGATCCTTCTCTCATAATCACGTTCATGTTCCTAGTCAATTAGGAGATCCGTTATCGATTAGTGTTGAAATTTTCAAAAAGTTTAGGGCTAACCATCCGCGGAAAAATGGACATAACTTTTTCTAGAAATCTCATTTTTATACATTTTTTAAGGCATTAAAAAGTAGATTCGAAAACCTTTCTAATGATGTATGGATTATACTCAAATTGTGGCATTATTTATATGGGTTTACTTGTAAAGTTATCCCAATTATAAAATTGGGAAAACTTTGGAATTTGACAAGTTTATGGTCCAACTTGGGTTATATTCTTCTAACTCAGTCCAAAGGGCCTCTAAACCACTCTATGGTATGTCTAAAATATGTAAAAATTATAATTTTACCTCTACAAGGTAAAATTACAATTTTACCAATTAAATACAACACAAAATGTTACAAGTTCATATAGTTTTTATTGTTCTTCTTTAGTTTTGACTTTTCATTTTCTCAAATTTCACTCTAAGGTTCATTTATTATTTTTCAATATTCATTCATTATCTTTTCCTTTATCATTTTACCATTGAATTGTATCACAATGGGAAGGTCATCATACATTGCTATTGAATTTTTACCCTAATGAAATGGTCATTATACACTATCTTTATTCTTACATAGCTTAGTAATTTTCATCTTTCTTTGAAAATTATATATTTTTAATTCCTTTCTTGATATAGCATTTTATTGTTTATCTTAGAGACTTGTCTTTTTCATTAATAGATTATGTACTCTCACTTTCTCCCATGTTGCTTTCTTTTATTAACAATCACTTCCGCCCATTAGACCTCCACACATGTGGGATCTCGGCTTGAACAATTTATTACACATCTAAATCCTCATTTAGGTAATTTAGAACAAAAATAGTAAATGTTAGAGGGATTAGAGATGCTTAAGAGAGGAAAATGGAGTTCCTCTCCAATTGAATAAGTTTTTCTCACAACTTTGAAAATCCACTAGATTAGCTCATTTTCCTCCTATATTTTCATATCTTATATAATTAACACTATTTTTACATCATTTTACAGAGAATATAAACAAAGGAAAGAATGTCTTAGAGGATTTGGGAGCTTAAACAACGAAGAAGACAAGGATTGTGAGTGTTCATACATGATATGCTACTCCCTCTGTTCTCCTACTGTTTTATTCTTAGATAAACTTCAATTTGGTTGATGTTTTCATTTCTTTATCACTTGATTGTTAAGTCTTTGAAGTTTGGCAAGATTGTATCCCTTGATTACTAGATTTATTAGATTTTGCGAGTCTCCATACATGATAAGCTACTCATTTGACTTCTTGTTCACCTATCTATTTGTAATCTTTAGTTTAGATGAGATATCAGTTTCCACTTCATTCTTATTGTTTTATCTTTGATTTTTTAGTATTTTACTTCCTTCAAGCACTAAATCCATGGAGTATAATGAGTTTTTAAGTTTATTGTTCTACCCCTCTATTTTTTAGCACTTTCCTCCATTTTTTATTGTCATTTTGGGTGAGATTACAAATTCTTACCACCTCTTTTAGATCCATATCTATAAATGATTCTCATAATTCCATGAAGTGACTTTTTCCATTATGCCTTAGTAGAAGCCTTTGTTTGTAGGAAGTTCTAAATTCCATATGGGTATCATTATATCTATTTATATTTGGTCATGTTCTATGTAAGACTTACTCATTTATTTGCTCTACTACTATAGATTCAGTGGAATCCTAAGTTTCTCTTTACAATTAAATGTACTAAGGGGGGGGTGAATAGGATTTTTAAAATTTTCTTGATTCCTTTATTAAAGCTCTCGGCCCCTTTACTTGATTTACTAAGTTCAATTTATAAAGTGCAGCAAAGCTTCTTTAGATTAGTAAATCAATTTGCTATGAACTTATCATTGGTCATGTGGCTTTGTCATGCACTATAGTGTTACCTATAGCAGAGCAGGTGTAGGGTTGATAAGTTCCCTATGGAGGCTTGATTGATCCTTTTTATGCGTATGTAAGAGGGTGCTCAATAGTGCGGTGTGTATAGATGTGCAATAATACAATGTTTGATAAATCGAGTGCAATGTGAAATTCCAATATTGAATTGTGCACATGAATGTGAATATGTTCAATTGTATTGCATGTGAGGTTATATCAATATGTGCAATGTTTTGACAATTTAAATGATAAATGTAGAGGCAAACCACAAACAATCACAGGGTACGCAAGATGTATATTGGTTCGGTACAATGGCCTACATCCACTCTCAAAAGATCACCATTGAGCTATATAATTTTATTAAGATTGATATATTACAATCAAGGCTAAAATTAAACAAAAGTCTAGTCTACTTGCCAAGCAAGCAACACCCGGTGTCTCCGACAAGTGTGGTATATGGTATACTCTTCAGGTGTCTCTGGCAGAAGAGCGTAGGGTCTACACTGCCAGTGTCTCCGACAGTAGTACCAATTCTCCCAGTGTCTCCGGCAGGAGAGGTCTCAATAATATAGATATTGAAGTTTAAAGGAAGTCTAACCTATTTGAAGGTTGGTGTTTTCGTCCACACAATTCGGGGTTGCTCCTTGTTAAGCACGATGTAACTATCAATCTCCAATGCCTTTTGATTGGCTCTTTAACTTAGAGAGCCAATCTTGGTGGGTTGCTCCTCCTTGAGCATGATGTGACTATCAAGCCCACACTCTTCTTCACAAGGGTTTGTCTTCGACAACCCTTGGTGCCTACCTCTTAATAATTTGCCTTAACAATGTAGAGGAGGCTAGGAATGGTTAAATGGATATAGATTTTCCTATCTAGGCTTAGAGAGGGATTCCCAATAGATTAGAGAGTTGAATCTCTCATGAATTTCCCAAAAACAAGCAAGTTTTCTTCAAAGAACATTCATGACCATTACCTTGCTCATTTGGGGTTTAATCCTTTTTATATTGGACAAAAATTACTTGTATCCATAGGATTAGAACATCCCCCAACGGTCAAACAACATAAGTCATTGATCTAAAATGATTTTTTTTAAAGTTTGAATCGTTATACAGTGTTTCCACAACTTTGGATCGATCCAAATGTAAAAAACACTTAGAACCTGCAACCCGAGAGGCTCTGGATTGATCCAAATTATTTGGATTAAACTGGGGAATTTGGATTGATCCTGGATCGATCTTAGCTCTATATAAAGCCTCCAAATCCCTTTGAAAGGTTGTAGAAGCTTCGAGATCACCCCTCATTGGTCCGGGAAGGTCCGTAGACCTTTGGAAACCCTTTTTGGACCTTTGGTTCACCGTGGCCACACCACCTTACTTAATCTACCTTTTATGAGCTCAGAATGAAGTGTGGACCCTTTGGGATGATTAACAAGATCCTTAGATTGATCTCCTTGAGGTTGTTCTTGGCACTTGAGGTTGTTCTTTGTCAAGCTTAAACAAAAGAACCTCTTAGACTCTAACATGACTCCACACATTATAGTTCGTATAATTTACAACATCTAACAATAACAAAAATGAGTATTACTCTTTATGTTTGAAGTTTGCCTTAATTTTTTCATACTTAAGATTTCTATTCATATCATTATTGTTAGTTAGTAGTCTCTTCTTAATTTGATTAGTTCTAATATTTTTTGTTTATTCTATTTCATATGTTAGTGAGTCATTAATGTTGTTATTATGTTTGTCTCCACTTACAGTTGATCTGATGAGCTCCATATTAATATCATTGCATTCACATGTTTTGTTTGAGACTTTTATCTTATTTTTATGGTTTTTGATAGTTAAAAGATGATATTCAAACATTTGGTTTTGGTGTGAGTATAAGTTATTATTTTCCGTATGGTTTTAAGCACGAGATTTACATGGTTTCGCAAATGAGTTTTATTACATGGTCATGTATTGCATTGTACCCTTATGTAGTTACATACTATTATATACATGCATGGATTTCAAAGTACCGTTTCATATCCGAGGATTTGTTTGGAACCCAATCATTAGGTGACATTAATAGGTGAAGACCTCACTAGTTTCCCACTAGCCCTTGATGCCTAGGGGAGTTTTTGAGGGTTATATTGGTCTATTAAACCCATTCCAGGTACCCAATCATAGGGTCACATTAATAGGTGAAAGCTGTAGCTCCCTACATTACACTTAAAGGGTAAAATCATAATCTTATCCCTATAAGGGTAAAATTTTCCTCACATATTCAACCAGACCATAGAGTGGTTTAGGAAGCCATTGGACTAAGTTAAAAGTGTAAAACCCAAGTTAACCGGTCAAGTTTGAAAGTTATTCTAATTTCACATATGAGGTACCTTCGCAAGCCCACTAACATAAATCCCTAAATAATTGAGGGTCATTCCATACCTTTATGAAAATATCTAGGAGTTTACTTTCGAGAAAAATAAACGGTGTGCAATTATGAGTTTCCTAGAATAAGTTATGCTCATTTTACCACGAGGTGTCTGTGTTGACAGACCCACATATTTGGGGTAACTTTTTGGGCCCTCTGACACCAATCTTGGGTGAACTAGAGGCTTACCCATACCTTGTTTGAGAGGTCTTCAAGTCTTCTTTCTAACGCAACAAACAACATCCAATTTGGAGTTGTCTACAAAAAGTTATGGCTAAAATACTATGGAGTGTTTTTGCTGAAAAAATATATAGGTGGTTTTAGGTTGTGCAAGCCGGTCTATCACAGACATGTTGAGGCATGGGACACAGGTGGCCTAGTGTGGCACAAGTGGCCTAGCATGTGGCATGGTGTCATTTCTGTAATAAGGTACAATATGATTTTTTGTACTTGATGATGTTCCCTTCTGGTAATCCCAGAAAAGCTTAACATCCACCTCGAGGAGGGGTGGGTGCTCTAAGGCACCTAGGCCATTCGCATCGCCTGAAGGCATGCCAAGGCATAGTGGGTACGACGGATTGTGGCTATGCGTAGGCGACATGCTCCTAGCCTGCATGAGCTTAAATTACAAGGCATTCCCTAACGTGGGTTGGGGGCGGCTCTTAGCATGCATAGAGGTGTTGCCTTAAGTTCCCTTGGGGTTGGATCCTCTCATGGGACAGTGCTTGGGAGCCTAGTGGGGCAGCACTATGCATTCACCTGAGGGTGAAGGTTCACCCACACGGGTGCTACTAGCATGCGCTATGCGACAGTGGCAGCCTGTGGGCTATCCCGTTGCCTTGGTGTGCTTGGGTGTGCCTTGTCCTTGTGCTGGGCAAAATCCTGGCTTGACCTTAGGCAGTCATAGTGGTGGCATAGAAAGACTCAGGGGTGAGGTCTTGCGTGGAAAGGCATGGTGCATGGGCAAAGCGTTATGGCCTTCGGTGGGCGTATAGGCGGAGCGAGGAGAACTTTAGGGTTGTTTGAGGCGTGCTTCAATGACATGGCATGGGCACCGAAGTGGCTGAGTAGTTAGTGTACATGGGGCATGTCGATGGGTCAGTTAAATGACTCAGATGGCTGAAAGGCTGACCTTGGCTAGGTGATGATCAAGGTACCGCATGGTTTTGACTGAAAGAAAAATCTGGCGTGACAGTTAGTATCAAAACAATGTTAGCTCTTTATGGTGGACTCTGATACAGGTGGTATTAGAGCGAAGTAGTCGATGGACTGATTATCTCTGATATAGTGGGTCTCAAGACCTTTGGTGCGATGGATAACACAAAAGCAATGAGTTATATTCTGGGATGATACTGTTGGAAATATGTGTCCTGACAAAGCCATTCACATAAAATATAAGCATGATTAATTAATTATTTAATTAATCATGATTAATATTCTATCATCACATGAATTTATTTATTTATATGGGTAATTATTTGATCTCATGAGATGAGATAGGTGGTCCTCAGGTAACATAGTAGGATGTCAGACACATTGGAATGTGTGGAGAGATCTGATTATCCAGTTCTTGTAAACCTGAAAGTTTACAACTATGGGTGATGTTGGACACATCACTTATAGGGTTGCTACATGTAGAGCTGCCATATGATGGAGTGATATAATCTCAGTCACCGGAGTGAGACTCTGAGCTTGCATGTGGGTGCATTATATAAATGCATTAAAGGGGTCTATTATGAACACACTTCGTAAAACATCACTGTCTGGATAAGTGTTGTTCATATTTACAAACTCATCCTTAGACTTGAGGGGTTTGTATTTCTCTAAGTTGTTATGTTAGTTATTTTAAGATACTAACCAGTGATGCCTAATTGAAGGCTATATTATGGGTAGTTTGGATAGCTTATATGATACTTGAGAGGATGCAAATGGCCAACAAGGAATCCACTACCCTTTACTAAAGAATATTCAATTTATGAAATATGTGATTTAATTAGACATGAAATTTGGTGTCTGTGTTTCTTAATAAAGTATTTATCAAATGTTTTCAAAATTATATTATAATATATATTTAATTTTAAAAAATATTTTATCGAATAAATGTTTTTAAATGTCCAATTGATTCATTAAATTTCTAATGATAATGTTCTAATGACCAAAGGGGTTAAATAGTGATTATTTAATCATCTTGAATGTCATCAAGGAATATTACATAGTGGGATGACATATTTGTGAAATATCTGTAAGGAAGGGCCTCGTTGTTATTTTTTTATCTTTAAGAGGTTAGTTGCAATATGTAACAGTGATTATTGCAATTAGTGGTGTGCTAATTTATGATTAATGAAAGAAACAGTGTTCTTAATGATTTTTTACTTAATTAAGGATATTTGGCCTCACAACCTAAGGTTAAGAATCTCATAGGGATCCCATATCCCCTAGGGTTACTTTGGCTTCTTAAAAACTCTATAAATAGAGATACCCATGTTCAGAATGGGTCCTATAACTTTTCTAAGGTTGGGAGAAGTGCAAAGAACTCTAGAGTAGGTGTGGATGCTTTGGAAACCGAGTCAGATTATCATCTTGTGTTTGGTTCTACTATTGAGGTATTCTTCTTAATCTTTCATGATTTAAATCCTAGTATTTCATATGGTGATCATGGGAGAAAACATGTTCATGATCTGAAATAAATCTTGCAATTGAGCTCTTGAGAGGGAGGGCATTGTTAAGACATCTCCAAACGAATTTAAGGATATGTGGAGGAATACTCTTTTCCTTCCAAAATTTCAGCCAAAATATTTCTATCCCCTTCATCTCTTCATCTCTAGAAGATATGGATCCTTCTAAATTGAAAATTAATCTATAGATAGATTTGACTAAGAATTTACCTATAGGGGTGTTGGTCCATATTAACTTGTCTGTCTTCCTTAAATGGCTCATCTTTCGATAAGTGAATTTAAAGAATTTTTTATGACATGACTCCATCAAAATGAGATCTGATGAAATCTTCCCTCCACAACCTGGAGTCTTTGTTAATAAGGTCCTAGCCATTATTGACTGCATCTAGTTGTGATTCTCCCAACTCCACAAGGATTTTAGAATTTGGAATCCATGGGTCCTGTGTAATCTTTATGTTGGTGCCAAATCCTCTTAGCCAGCAAACTTCTTTTTAAGGAAATCTCTATATTTCATGATGTCCCCCCAAGTTCAAGATGAATTTGAGGGACATTTCCCTATCTAGAAAAATTGGTTCCTCAAATATTTCACTCTGAGGATTTTGGCCCATATTTCATCCTGGTTCTCAAGAAATCTCCAGCCGAGCTTTGTTATTAATGACTTGTTGATGATCTCCATACCTCTGATCCCCAAACCTCTTGTATTTTTTCTAAGCTGAAACTACTTCCAGTTTTTGAAGTATAGATGATTTCCTCCCTCTTTCAATCAAATCACCTTCAAAAGGGGCAAGCATGGGTCGGCATAAAAAAAATCAGTTTTGGAATGCTATAGCTAATGTGGAGCAGATGAGCTGGAACAAGACCATATAGGAAATGAAATTAATGTTTTCATTAAAGGAGGCATCAATGGGGCGAGTTCTAAAGACTCAATAAGGAATGGAGAGGAGGAGGATGCGGTGGACAATTAAAATAAAGTGGATCCTCTATAATCCTTAAAAGGAATCAAGTAGGGACTGACTGCAAAGGGACTTCAGGTGGGGATTTAAAGAGGGAGGAAATCATCTATACTTCAAAAATTGGAAGTACTTTTAGCTTGGAAAAAATATAAGAGGTTTGGAGATTAGATGGAGCATCTTTTGATAGGATTCTTGGTCGTGTCCAATGCATCCGCAAAAATAGCAGAGTCACGGGAGCCTGTCATACTTCACTAAAACCTTGCCTTATTCTTTGTTTACCTTTGTAATTTTGATTACTTGTTTTAAAGATTTTTTAAAGTCAATTAGGACCCAAACTTGTGTGTTTTTGCTCCATTTTTCTGCCTTGCCGGGTGGAATGTATATTGGTTAGCCCAACTCTTTTGTGATCTTGAAAGAAATTTTCTCTAATAAGTATTCCACGGGTCGCCCATGTTATTGAATGCACACCTTAGAATGTGTGAATTCATATAGTTCCAAGTCCTTGTTTCTCTGACACTCTTCGAGGATAATCAAATCATTGTTGTAGGACCATGGAGACTTTTTCAAGACTTGCTTGTTCTTCAAACCAGATTAGTACCAAGCCATTGTAGAAATTGGTGATTTTGACACAGCCAAAAGGTTCCCATGAAGTTTGTATAGTTTCTTTGAGTCCACTGAAGTTAACCTTCTTGTCTATGAAAACTTTTGCCATGAGACAAGTTTTCTAGTTTGGGTTTGTTTGATTTCTTGTGCCTTAATATTGACCTCTGTCTAATCTTCTTCTTCTTTCAGGAGGTCCCCAAACTTTGAGATTAGTTCTTTTTGGTCTTCAGTGTCCATGGGATGGATTGGTGGATTTTTACAGGCTTTGATCAATTGTTGAACATGTCCTAAGACATAGAGAAGCACATCCTAAGACGTGAGAGAAGAAGCAATGCTGACCCCCACAGAATCTAATTTCCCCCTTATTTAAATTATCTTCTTTAGGACATAAAGTAATGGCTACCAAACTCTAGGGAGAAGCAACTCATTAGGGATGAGTACACTCTCTTCCTTGATCTTATAAATAGTTCATATATCCCTTTGACTAAGATAAAATAAGAAGAAAAGCATAATTAAAATATCAAATCAAATTTTCACATAAAAAAAATGAATGAATTGCTAAAATGAGTCTCTTAGAATTCCAGAACAATTGGAGTGTAGATAGTACTGTATGAAAGGGAATGAGATTTCTCTTATATAAATAGTCCCGATGGATAATGGGTATTCACTTATCATAGACAACCCACAACAATGACAAGGACCCAATAATAGAAAACAAATATAGGGTTGGAGGATTCCAACCCTAACACACACATACATGAATGTAATAACATAAAATTCCAACCCATACTATAGGACTAAGTTATTCTCAACAAAAGAATAGTCTCAAATGCAAAGGAATCTTCTTAATTTGGAATTAAACACACACACACACACACAATTTCTTACCGCAAAAGAGAGGACACAAAATAAATTTTAAAGGAATTTATAGATTCAAAAAACAAACAAAAATAAAATTAATTTAAATAATCTAATTTAAACAATTTTAAACATTAAATTAAAACACTCCCTCACTTAAAATTGATTAACATTACCTTTAACCTTTCCTTCTCTAATTCCTTCTCCCACACACCTGATTCTAGTTGAACGTATTTATTTTCCATTTTTTGTAGGCATAAATCTATTTCACTTCATTACTATATAACCTTAAGAGGTCTATTTTATATTCCTTTTTTCATAACTTTGTCAATTTGAATTGTTTATGGAAAATGTTGGTGGCTTTTTATGCTTTTCATTTCATTTATTAATTTATTTTTGTGTACATATGATAGATTTTTATGAGGATGCATTAGGTTTTAATTATTCATTAGTTTTTTATTATTTTTGGTGAGTTATACTTACTCAGTTAAATGGTTAATTGAGTGTCTTCACTAGAGAAAAACTTGCCAATATGACATATGTTATAAAGATGAACACCATGAAGGCTAATGCAACAAATTTGTATTCAAGGTGGTGAGTATGGAATGATTTGATGTTTCAAAATATGTTGGAAAGGTGGCTAGAGGCATGCTTTGCAAGGAATGACAACAAAAGAAATTTTTTGTTAAAGCTACATGATGAGTTCAATGGGACTAATAGGAGTGCTCTTATTGTATATATTTGTGGACTCATGGTTTAGTTTTATATGGACTGTTATTAATATCTTCAACCATAACATATGATGTTTAGCTCTACACTTCTAACCACTTTTGTGAACATAGTTTGACTTTCATTGCATGTCCCCCTTCACTATTAAAGTTGATGATTATCAAGTTCCTTATGATAATGTAATAAAACATAATTTAAGTATTTTTTTTATCGAATTTTTCATGATGATGGTTGTGATATATATTTAAGAGTTCACATAAAACATGACATAATAGTCTTTAAAGAATTATATACACATAGTTTTTGACATGAAAGTGAAGGTGGTAAATCTTAAATAAAGCAATTAACCATCTCTCCTAAAACCCTAAGGTGATAGGAGAAGGATGAGTTAATATACTCATTATATTTCAACACTCTGGCCCCCTTAGGAGGGACACTCTTGGACAATGAACGTTGGGGAACTAAGTGCGAGACCTGGGAGAATAATTGCATCCATGGGGGCATTTGAATTGGGGACCTAAAACCTACTCTGATACCATCCTTAATATAGCAATTTACTATCTATCCTAAAACCCTTAGGTGATAGGAAAGGGATGAGTTAATATACTTATTATATTTCAATAGTAACCATAAATGTTTGGAGTCACATATATAGTTCAAACAGATCATGATCTTAAGCTCAAAACCCATCAATGAGAGTTCTCATGAACAAGTCTTGGTCAATGCTCTTCTACATACTATAACAAGTTTAAGCCCCACTTGAGTTTTGAATCAAACCTTAGTTGAGCTATAAGAAAAAAAGTTCTATAAAATTCTTTTTGAATAATCATGATATTTCATGAACTAATTCCCGTATGGGAGACTAGATTTGTTGTAGAAGAAGGAGAATAATACATCATCGAAGTATCTTGTAAAGCAGTTAAGTTCTTTACTAGAGAAAACACCACCGTTTCATTATTTCTCTTGGATGTAAGCTATGGTGTGACACTAATGGTCTGCCCACCTTAGTTTTCCCTTATATAAATAGTATATGGGGGGTTCAAATTGATTTTGGAAGAGACGGGCATGGGATCAATAGGGTTTTAATTTTATTGGTAGTAGGAAACTCTATTGCCAACTCTTGATCTTGTCACTATTTTGATTCTAGTCCAAAAACTATAATTGTAATCAATAGAATTGTAGTTATTATGTATTAGTTTATATGTTTAATTAAAAGTAAATCAGGGACTTCCACTTAACATATTACAATTGAACCTCTAGAGAATAAGATTTAACAAAAATGTTATTTCTAAATAATAATATTTATGTTAGTCCATCCATTATGCAATATCATATGATAACCACTAGGGACAAGAAATCTTACTCTTTAGTCAATTATGATAACACAATAGGATTCTTTGTTTTTTTTATAGGTAAACGTTAGTGGTTAATTTATTAGTAGGTGAATATGGGTGTTGAACCCAGGTCTCTGGTACGACACCCACAGACTTTACTAACTTAGCAAGTTGGCATCTTCAACACATTAGGATTCTCTACAATTTGATTGAACCATTGAGAGCATTCTTTCTTAAATAATCTTTTTTCAAAATAAGTATTTACTATAAATATATATTTAAAACTCATTTGATAAACTCTTTATTAAGAAACTATCGGATCTGAAATTTTAGTCTAATCAAATTGTAAAATCTAAATTGGTTATAATCTCATTTGGTTAGGGTAGTGGACTCCTTATTGAACATTCAAGTCCCTATAGTACAACTATAAACTACTTAAAATGTCTATGACATAACCCAATGAGCATCATTGATTGGCAAATCAAAGAAAAAATAAAATAAATCTGGAAACTCGAACTTGATAATTAAATGCTTTTGATAATGTTCTTATCTTAGTACAATTTCAATGTGATCTCGTTCAATATATTTTTATAGACACCCACACACAAGCTTAGAGTCAACTACTTTGATGATTGGGAAATCATTTCCCCTAATATAAAAACCCTACTTATTCAAACTATATAAGTGAGATGTCCAATCTCACCCCTTGTTGTGAACATTTCAACTCTATTAAATTTGAATAATTAGCATATGATATCATCATATGCATGACATCCTATTAAGTTGCGTAAGAACATATTTTCTTATCTCAAAAAAATAAACACCCCATAATGATTGTAAATGAACAAATTTTAGTCATTTTATAATTTATTATTCAATAATTTATAATAAATAATAGTTTTTTTTTTACATTATTCCCAAAGAAATACATTAAAATTCCTATAAAGTTATCCTAGAAGGGGTGAATAGGATATCAAAAAATTATCTTACCCATTTTTGCAAATGTTTGGATTGATTTTAAATTAATTTCAATCCTTTTAACATAGCCCAAGTGTGGGTGTGTGCTATAAAGTGTCGATCCAAGTATTTTATCAAACAAGTAATGTGTAAGAGTAGTAATGATCATAAAAGTAAAGAGACAAACAATCACACACTCAATCAACAACAAGAAATTTATAGTGGTTCGGCACGATGGCCTACGTTCACTCTTCTAAAGCTCACCACCGAGCTTAGGTATATTTCATTTAGCTTGTCTAATACAATCTATGTCAAAAACATACAAAACCTACACTACTTGCCCTTGGTCAGCTATTCAACAACACTCGATGTCTCCAGTGAGTGTGACCTACTTCTGCTGTCTTTGGCTGAAGCAAAGAAAGTCACTAGTGAAAATGAATACAAATATTACCACAAGTTGGTTGATGTTGCTATTTGCACCAAGTGGGGTGCTCCTTGTTGAGCTAGTATGCCTTAGCTACCCATCAAACTTCAAGCTTTTGGCTCTAGTACTCCTTGAGCTCAACTAAATGTGAGTTTTCTCTTAGGAAGAGCTCACCACAAGTTTTCCTCAATAGTAGAAGCTTAGTATTCAAGAGGAAAGAATGAGAGATTGATTCTTGGTGAAGATGTTAGCTACTCAAGCTCAAAATAGTGAGAGAATGGAGGTTTTCTCAGGGGAGGAGACTCTTAATTTGGTAAACTTGTTAACACTCTTTAACTTGCTTGAAGTGTTTGCCTTAAAGGGAAAAGTTCATTTTTATAAGAGTGAGAAGCACCTACAACCATAGGATTAAAATCTTTTGAAATGGACAACTCTTTAGAGCCTTAGATTTTTTTTAAACGGGGTTCAAATTTCAAAAAATTCATATGAGGGGAATAAAATTTTAAGTTTGACAAAATTACCCCCATGATCGATCATGAGATCTATGATTGATCACAGATCTCCTAATCCATTAGGGGTCTAGCTCTATGCCTAAACTACTCGTGATTGATCACAAGATCTGTGATCGGTTACGAGGTCAGGCAATCAGGTCATGATCCAACTCATGATCAATCATAGCAGAAGGGGTATGGCTCTCTGGTGTCTCAGACTAAACCCAGATTTGGGTTGTGATCGATCATGAGATTTGTGATCGATCACAAGATCTCTGCTGTGATCGATCAAGACCTGAATCTATTGAATGCCAATTTATGGCACTCTTGGGGCTGGTATTTAGGCCTTCATACCTTGGTCTTGTGAGGTTTTACCACCATGTTCAAGTATATTTTTAGGTCTTAAAATGTTATGCAAAGCATAATCTTTATCTTGAGTGGTGTGGGAAAATCTGAGGTAGTCTACGGTATCTTCTTCAAGCCTTTGGTCCACCATGTCTTCATGTCTTAAACTTGTGAGGACATAGAACTCTTACAAGACATAGACCACTTACATAGTTTGTCCATGGGATTGACATACATACATTAATGATCTTTCCCTTGTTAATTCCATGGTAAAACCCAATACTAATTTACAATTAATACTTGGATTTCCTAATAACCCAAAATTACAGACTCAAAAATACACAAGAACACACTTGACTAGTCTTCATGTCTTCTGGATGAGTCATGGGCCCTACAATCTCAACCAAAAAACAAACACCTTCCTTATGCCAATAGAATAAGATATAAGCATAATAAAGAGCAAGTACATGAGATGCAAGTTGGTGTTTAAGAGTTAAAATTTCAGTTTTTGGCTGTTGGTTAGTGTTTGCTCCCCCTACATGAGTGCTACTCCCCATACATGCGAAAGCACTCCCCCTTGCTTTCACAACTCATAACCACTACTATTACAGTGGATTTGAAGCCTATGTCTCCCCCTCACTTTCATATCACAACCATAGTCGATTTGCACATCCATGTCTCCCCCTCTTTGACTTGAATTGACAAGGTATAGATATTATAAAAATGACAAGCCACAAGAAAAATGGAAGAAATTGGGCAAGAACAATAATATTCATTAATTAATAACAAGGAGTACAATGTGTCCACGTTTAATGCCCTTGAGGCTACAACAAGAACTAGGGGACTCCCCTAGAGGGTGTGCTTACAAAAATAATCCTACACACCTAGCCCCAAACAACTAAAGCCCCTTAGGGCTGAACTATCCAAAGAAAAAAAACTGATGCCACTACGGGCATGGATATAGCTGCACAAAAAAATATACTTTGCCACCATGGACAATGATTGACAACCTCCAAAACAACACATCACCCCTCATACTCAAGGTCATCGTGATTCTCGTCATCTTCTCCTTCATTTTCTTCTTCTCCATTGGTTCCATCATACAAACCAGAATCATCATCATCTTCATCCTCATCTTCTTCTCCTTCCTCTTGAATCTCATCTTCTTCATGTTACTCCTCACGAGCATCAAACTCTTCATCTAACCCTCTAGGGTCCCCTTGGAATTTCCCAACTCCGAGCTTGTCAAACTTCGCCTTAGTCTCAGGAGCATCATCCTCATCTGAGCAGCTGACAGAGCCAAGCTACACTGAGTGAGCTGGGTTGTTGGCATTGTGACTGGCCGCCAACAATTTTTGATTGGACGTAAGAGTTCGTTGGTTTTTCAGCACTTCAGAAACCTTGTGTACCAAGGTTTGAAGAAGTCCCATCATAGTATACTTGTTGGTGGTAGCTCAAACGTGGTGAGGTGCGGGCTATAATGGGGCGGTGGAGGATGACGGACCATCCTTGGTTAGCAGGCCCATCCTTTGCAGGGTGCCAAAACCAACAAATGGGCCACCCTTGCCTTTCTTGGTGCTACCACTTTGAATGGAACTTTGGCATTTGTCATTAATTTGGTAACCAATATGGGAAAAGGAATGCTGCCCATAGGTTGCTTGGCTTCTGTTGCCTTGAGCAGGACATGACAAATGATTGAGGCCACATCGATCCTCTGGGAATCAAGAATGGCATCAAAGAGATACACTATATCATCAGTGAGGTAACTCCAATGTGTGGTTGGCAGAAAGTTGTACTTAAAAATTCGATGAAGAAATTTGACTACCATGTGACAGTTGTTGTGCTTGAGGTTGTTGGCTCAATTGACAAAACACCCACAAAGGCGTTGGACTTTCTCTCCCTTTTGCTCCATGGTTAGCTTGGTGATAGGGAATGGAATAGGGTTATTTATGACCCAAGGTACCCCAAGAATCCGAGTCACGATGTCTGGGGTGACTAAGATAAGGATTCAATTTATGGTAATCTGAAATGATCAAGTTCCATAGTTAAGTTCAAAAGCATTGGCATAAAATAGTCGTACAGCTTCCTCCTAGATGGGTCCTCTGATAGAAAAAATGGGAAGCCACCCCATCATCTAGATTGTGTCAAACATCTTCGCCATGTGAAGAATCTCATCTTCCATGAATCATTCATTGATGAAGTTTCAAACTTCGAAGATCTTCTTATACCGCTTGAGGCTCTTGGCATTGCGGCATGGAGAGAACAACCCAACAACAATTCTTGGATCGCTTCCTTAGAGGAGAATAAACCATTGAACGCTTCCTAGGGTTCCTTGGTGGTTAAGAGGATTCACCCTTTGACTTGGACAATTTGAAGGTGGTTTTCTTCAACCTAGGAGCAATTTGAGCAAAGATTGGTGAGTTTTTGGAAGGAGGAGGCAAGCAAGGACGTTGGTTGGTCTGGAGAAGATGATGCACTGTGTGCAAGAGAGAAAAAATCCCCAAAATCACACCTAAAATCGTATTTAAAAGCCATGCATTTTTGTTTCCAAAAATACCCTCTTGATCGATCACGATATTCGTGATCGGTCTAAGTGTGATTGATGACGAGATCCTTGATCAGTCACGATCGTGATCCATCACAAATCTTGTGATCGATCACGAAGCCTACACCTGGGCTTCCTAGGGCTTTTTCTTGCACATGTGACCCTTCACGCATAGCCTAATGGATAGACCCACTTATTTGGGTTATTTTCCCTCTATTGGTTTCTTCTAACCTTGGTTGGTTAGATCTCTAGGACATCTTGGCCATCTTTAATTAGAAAGTCCAATGGAACTTTTCTAGATTGTGCTTAGGCCAATAGCACTCCAAAGATACTTAAACTACTTGGAATCAAGAGGTTTGTGTTACACCTAGACTAATGATCCAACTTAATGAACAAAAAATCCATGGTAGCTTTACTTGCAAGTGTACAAGTGTTGTAGTACTGAACAAGGTCGAATCCATAGGGATTGACTTGTGCAATAAAAACAAAGATTACAATAAAAGAGAGATAGAAAAGAAA
>JAOXJP010297076.1:0-18465 GCA_025762735.1 Platanus orientalis | reverse complement strand
GATTTTGATTCCAATTTTTTATATGTTACTCCTCTATATGTCTATCATAAGCATGCAAAATTTGATGATTTTTTAAAAACTCTAAGGGCTCTAAAATCGAGAAAAAGAGTTGCTGGATTTTTCCTAGTAACTAACGCCTGTTTTCTGGTGAATTAAAAAATAGGCATTGAGAAAACAGGCGTCTAGGATGAATTCAGGCGTTGAGATTTGGGACCCACCCTAGGGAGCCTTGATCATCCCAGAGCCCATTTCCAGACATCTTTTGACAAATAAGATCCATCCCTGTGCACTAACACCTCTGTGGGCCCAGATTTCTTCTCAACACCTGATTTTAGAAATTAGGCATTGGAGAGGAATTCTGGCGTTGGGATGGATTTCAGCCGTCAGGCCAAGATCTTTAAAAAATATATATTTTTCAAAAATTAGTTAAGTGATCAGTCTGCCCTAGGGTTAGCCTGAGTCCCAGGAGATATACCCCCCTTCTAGGCCCCATTTGGGTGGCCCAAAAACCCTAAAAGCTATTGATTTTCCATCCAATGCCTAATTTCCCCCTAAATTAAAATTTAGGCGTTGAGAAATCAGGGTTCAGATCATAAAACAGGCGTTAAGCCTGTAACAGATGACTGACTGGTCTATTTAGGGAGATCATATCTCCATGTGGCCTGAACCCAAGACCTCTAGGGTTGCATAGAGAAGCCCTAGAAAACTTTCCCTGTCCCTGACACAAGGTCCCACAATGCTAAGACCCTCTCAAACACCTTAAATAGTGGCACCATAATGCCTACTGAGTTAGGTTCCCCAACGCCAGTTTTCCCCCTGAATTAAATTCAGGCGTTGGGAAAACAGGTGTTGAGATAGAAAATAGGTGTTAGGCCTGTGATCTAGATATTCACTTTTCTTCTTTCAGTCCCCTTTTTCCTTGGGTTGATTCCAAACCCTAAAAGGGCCCTTAGCAAGCCATTTAGAGGGATCAATCATCCGTCTACAAACCAGAACCTTGAAGGGTCTCCTATAGATGAAAACTGTCAGAATCAAGAACAGTTTTTGGACTATTCAGAGGCTGACGCTTGTTTTCCCCCTTGAATTAAAATTCAGGCGTTGAGAGCTAAAACAGGCGTTAGGCCTGAGAAAACTCCAGCAAGCCTGCAATTCACATAAAAAGCATCAAAACCCTAAAATACATTTAACAAGACATGATAATGAATATAAATTCAAAGACCTATGTGAATGGGAGAAGCCGCCCTAAAAAGGCGGGTACTTGGGGTGCCTAACACCTTTCTCAAATGCAATCAAATCACTTAACCTAATCTTTGAAACATAGACTAGTAAAAAGAGTCCAACCCCTAGACCTCCGGGTCTAATTCTCTTTCTTTTCCCCGAAAAGAAGGACCAAACGTCTAGCTTAGTCGGTTAACCTCGAGTTGGTGGCGATTCCAAGAAAAGTCTAACCCTAGTGTAAAAGGGTTGGCAACCTCTCACGCACTGGCCGTAGATGCCGAAGAGTAGACCCGGAAACCACGGGCGGGCAGGGGGCATCCAAACCCCTCTCAAACACTGATGTCCACAAGGATGAATATGATAAAAAAAAGGAAGGAGAGAGGAAAGGAGGAAGGAGAAAAAGAAGGGTAGCAGACCTAATCCTATGAAATCTATAAGTGGTTTGAGTTATCCCCTCTGGCTCATGAAGTTGAATAGGTTTATTTACATATGGTTTTGATTCTAGCTTTTCTTCTGTAAATTTCTATAAGTAAAGGTGCTGAAAATTGTTTAAAATTTTGGAACTTAATCCCTAAAAAGAAAAATTAACTTAAAATGATGATAGAAGGACTTGCTTTGCTAGGATTTACATCCCTATATGAATGTGTTTAAGCCATAAGTTATTGTAATGAGTTAGGGTTTTATGAATAGGCCAAACTTGGGGATTTCATCACAAAATAGAGAAACCCTAAACCCTAAAAGAGAAAAAGGGTTAATGAGAATTATTTCTCTATTTTGGGATAAATTGAACAATTAGGGTTTATGTGGGAACCCTTTTTCAAGTCAAAGATATGTTTTTAAAAAAATGGAAATTATTTTAATTAATGAGTTAAACCCCAAAAGTTTTCAAGGAATTAATCGGTTAAGGGATTTTACCCTTTTACATGTAAAGACCAAGTAATTGGCCCTAATAGATTTTTATAATCATCTTTATATGATAAAAATGAGATTAGAACTCTAAAATATAAGATTTCTCTAATTTTTAGGTGTCAATTAGTCACTTGGTATGGTACAGGGAGATACTTACAAGAGATTTGTAAGTAGATCCTCTATTCGTTAATTCATAGTGATAGTATGGCTTTCAATTAAACAAAATAAATAAAAAAAAATGATTTTACCTGATTTGAGTGGAAAATAACATTGTTTTAGTACTCCATTTTTCTATGGATGTTTTTCTATGATATTGGAAAACCTTGTGAGTTTTTAGATATGAAATTTTATGGCTTGAGACCAAAAGAATTATTTTCTAAATGAATCTCATACTATGACAATGTTTTGAACTGTGGTTCTTTGTTAATGCTTCTTGAGTATAAGACAATGCAATTATTTAAAAGTTTGCATAAAATTTTGACATTTTGAGATGTGGAAAGCATTATATGCATTGTTAGAACTGCATTGCATGCTAACAATGCAACTCAGGTTGATATCTCATTGAATAGCCTTCATATCAGTTGTTTGAGATGTTGAGATTTTTATATGGCTGGATAATTAAGAATGATATATAGATTTATGTTTTAAATGTTGGGACCAATTGGAAGCACTCCATCCTTTTATAAATTGCTTTTAGGAGATGTGTATTCTTTGTGATAAGATACATGTTATGTTAATACTTGGAATAATGTGGATTTCGGTTTTATGGGCCAAGAACCTACTTGTACATTAGGCTGAAGACTTTATATATTTATGTATTTGTATAGACACTTCTATTTTATATATCTATGTATTGGCCAGAGACTTCTATATTTTATATTTGGCTAAGGATTTTATGACTCAACATCTGATAATAAATAAAGAGATCTTACATTCTAGACATATGAGACTTCTTTTTAGGGAGGCTTTGGGCTTACAAGAGGTTTTGACCTCTAAGAGACTTCGCTGTCTAACTTTAGGGCTTCCTAGTGTACATACGAGTGTCAATGCCTTTCCTGGATTTAATTTAGATGGTCCTTCTAGGGGAGGCAAGAGGTTTTGGCCTCAAAGTGGCTTTGTCCTCCGAGGAGTCTATGAGGATTTTGTCCTGGATTCTCTACACTGACCATGTTTATGTATGGCTATTATGTACATGATGTGTATATGTATACATGTGTGTTTATTTAGAGCCACCATTGTCATGGTGATTTTTTGGAGAAAACTTATCTTCATCGATATTTTGATAGGCTTATAAAGTGTGAAACTATGACATCATTAGAAATATGGACGTACTTATATTATGCATGGGATTCAAACATCAACAAGATTGATGTGCTCACTATATGTACTTGACATTTTTAGTAGAATTGCAGTGGGAGAACCATTTAAATTCATGCATGTTAGAGCTTGTGCATGCATGATTATTTTTTTCATGTGCAATATAGCTACATTGATAAAAATTCATAGCCTTAGAGATCTTGAAACTGCATTTAATTATTCATTTTGATTTGGAAGCATGTCATACATCTCATTTACATGAGTTTCGCACTACGTTATACTTATATTCAAAATGGTTTATCATCAAATAATTTTAGTATGTTTTTTACGGTTTTTAATTTGCAAAGGACTTTAGGGTGTTGATTTTACTTAATGAACTTTCTCGAGCTCACCCAAATATTCTGCCCATGTAGATAGAAAGGCTCCTATTGATATGGAGTGTGGAGATGGAGTAACCCTAGTTACTGATGTATCCTAGGGGCAACGGACTATGACGTAGCTGATAGTGATTTTGGACTCTAGAATGTAGGCTAGAGCAATTTTGGATATATAGAACGGTTTTGTGTACCCAGATGAATCAAACTATTTTTTTGTATATGGACTTGTATTTTGTGGTATGGTGATGAATATATGTCTTAGCAAACTGTCGAGTTGACGACCAATACTATTCTTTTGGAATTATAGAGGTATATAGAAGTGCTTTACATTGATTTAACAAGTTATAAGTTTAACTTGGATGTGGAAAAATTTTCCAGGCCCAAATTTATGCCATTATGCTTATGAAATTTCAGCAAAATTCAAGCAACATCCTTAAGCTAAGCTAGAAATGAAGTAAACTTTGAAACCTTCACACCCTAGGATTCAAGCTTAACCGTTTGGGTCTAGGGCATGACAATTTTGTATCAAAGCCCTAAGGTTATAGGTTCCTCAGGGATGGTATGGTTTAGTTTATCTTTAGCTTGATGGAATAGAGGTTATTTGATAATAGTAGTTAATAATTGTGAATTTTGGATATTTTGTCAGGATGAGGAGACTTAGAACATCCTCTCCTGAGGCCAGAAATAATCCAGAAGAGATGAGGAGATCCATAGAATCCCCTTCTGATGCTAGAGATAGTAAAGAAGAGGTAAGAACTGTGGAAGAAATAGCTAATACCCTAAGACAACAAATCGGACGATTAACAAGCTATGAACCCAATTATTTAAGAGTCATAACAAACTTGTGCATGAATTTATGAAGGTTAACCCTCCTTCATTTAAGGGTAGGTGAGATCCAACCAAGGTAGAGAAATGGTTGGGTGAAATAAGAAAGATATTTGATTTGATGGATATTATAGGCGAGCAAAAGGTTTCCCTTGCATCCTACATGCTAAAAGAGGAAGCCCATCTTTGGTGATAGTTTATAAAGAGGATGCAATTACCTAATGACCCCCCTATGGGTTGAGATGGTTTGGAAAGGGTGTTTTATGGAAAGTATTTTTCTAAGTCAATTTAACAGCAAAGGGAAAGAGAATTTCTGACCCTTATATAGGGTAATATGTTGGATGCCGAGTATGAGGCAAAGTTCAAGGAATTGTCTAGGATTGTACCTGACTTGGTCATGGTAGAGGAGGACACGTAGGTTCAAGTGGGACCTAAGATAGAGTATACCGAGTCAGTTGCTCCATTTAAGGAGACTACTTATTTTGAGGTCTTGAGTCATGCTTTGACAGTGGAGAGTGAAATTGAGTAGCTCCAATACTCTAGAGAATATGTTAAAAGGCAAGATATGATAAGAAAAACATAAGGGGGGAAGGTGTCTCATAGCTAACAAAGTGACATCTTTTTGTCCACACAAAGATAAGGAAGATTGGAGCATGTAAGAGGTGTGGTAGGAATCATGCCTCTCAGCAGTGTCCTAAGGAGGCAGGAGCTTGCTTCATCTGTGGTAAGTAGGGACACATTGCCAGGTTTTGACACCAAAAGTTAGGGGTTAGAGTCAACAATACCAACAACAACATCAGTAGTCATGTCTATAATTTCAACCTTATTCCTCCCTAGCAGTAGAGATAACCACCTGGTTTATAGAAGATGTTGGAGGTACAGGGCCCTGTTTATGCATTGAATCATGGGGATCCTAATGCATCCAAGGCTATAGTAGAAGGAACTTTACATGTTTTTCAATATCTTACTAAAGGGCTAATAGATCCTGGTTCTACTCATTCATTTATTTCATATGAGTTTGCATCCCAGATAGGAGTAGAGCCACAACCACTTGAGTGTAGACTATTAGTAGCCATACCACTTGGAAACTCTATGGTTGTGGAGTTAGTATGCAACTATTTTGTGATTTGGATAAGAGATCGGGAGATTCTTGTAGATTTGATCATCTAATAGATATCAAACTACAAGATAATTCTTGGCATGGATTGGTTGGATAAGAATCATGCTAGTGTTGATTGTTAAAGTAAGGTGGTTAACTTTCTAATTTTTGGCCAAAGTCATTTCCAATTTGTAGTTACTCAAGATTTCTCTCCTCCAATTGTTATTTATATTATGTATACACATCATCTTCTAAGGAGGGGATGTAGTGGATACCTAGCTCATGTTAATGAGGCTCAGTTAGAGGATAGGGTCCTAGATAGTATCCCTATGGCGAGGGAGCTTCCTGATGTCTTTCTGGATGAGCTGCTAGGGTTGCCACCTAGTTGTGAGATAGATTTTCAAATTTAGTTATTGCTAGGTAATACGCCTATTAAGTTATGTGTACTATGTTTGTCAATCTCATGGTCAAAACACCCATGTAAAGTTCATATGTCTTGTAAGTTTCCAAGTTGTGCCTCAAAGAAGACTACAAGTGAAGATGTCAAAGTAGAACAAAGACATAAAGCCCAAGGAAGAAAGAATGCCTCAAGACCTCCGGAGTCACTAAGGTATAATCATGCATGCATCATGGGAGGTTTGGAGTGTGAGTGGACCTTAGAGTAGACCCGTACATGCATATGAGAGTCACCCAAAGTCCCAATGCAATGACTAAGAGAGAGGGACTAGAAAAGGCCTTGACAAAGTTTAGATATAGGCTCCCTATTTGGTAATTGGTTACAGGCATAATCAATTACCAATCTAGTAATCGATTACAAGCCTAATCAATTACCAAAGTGGTAATCAATTACAGATGTGACTAAGAACAAAAATTAAACCCTTGAGGCCCTCGTCCCTTGTTTGTAATTGATTACAACAAGGGTTTCAAATTTCCTAGAATTTGCAACTTATGTGTGTAATCGGTTACAGTGTGACCAGTTACTAGATCCATAATTGGTTACAATTGTAATCAATTATGGATCTAGTATTAGGTACAAGCGCATAGATTTAAAAAAAAACTCCATTTTGAATCTGTGTCTAAGATGAGTCACCCAGTTTAAAAGCTTCCAATCCAACATTAGAGAGGGGTCCACGACTCCTACAAGAGGGAAACTTTCCTCTTTAAGGCCACACTTCAAGCATTTTAGAGAATGTTAGAACCTTTGCTAAAAGTGAGCCTCCTTCTTTGAGAAACCTTCCTCATTGTTTTGAGATTCCAAGACCATCTACTTTGTTGAAATCACTCTCTTACTCTCCTACTCTTCCAAGATTCCATCGAAAGAGAAGAGACAGTTATGGGTTGTCCCTAGAGGGAACCCTTGCTTGGCTAAGCTCAAGATCCAAGGCTTGAAGTATTGTGGGTGCACTAAGGCATACTAGTTCATCAAGGAGCACTCCCACTTGGTAAGAATAGCAACATCATCCATTAAGTTGTAAGCTTTGCTTTCATTGTGCATTCATTTGCATACATTCTTCATTCCATATTGTTTAGCTTCCGTCGGAGGCACCAGAAGTAAGTCTACTCTCACTAGAGGCACCGGGTGTAGTTGTGATCTTGTTTAGTGCAAGTAGTTAGGTTTTTGGTATGTTTTGACCTAGATTGTAATAGCCAATCCTAATAAAAAATTACTTATGATCGGTAGTTAGCTTTATAAGAGTGGATGTAGGCCATCATGCCGAACCATTACAAATCTTGTGTTTTAGATTATTTGTGTGGTTGCTTGTCTCTTTACTTGTAAATTTATATCTACTCTTGCACATCATCTATTTGATATTATTCTTGAGTAATTACACTACTAGCACACACACTTGTGTTGATTTTAAAGAAACTAAAATTGAACTAAAACAATCCTAAGAAATCGAAAAAGAGGTAAACAAGTTTTAAATCCTATTCACCCCCTCTAGGATATATCATAAGGTATTTCAACATCTATATCCAAAGACCATACAGGCTAGCACCTGCAAAACTCAAGGAATTGAAAGAATAGTTACAAGAACCGCTAGAGAAGTGTCTGATTAGACCCAGTTTGTCCTTAGAGAGTGTTAATGTAAAATATGTATTGTCAATCTTGTTCCAAAACTATGTAAGCATATCTAGTCGTGTGTTCAAAGGTCTTACATGTATGTCCATGTTGTAAAATTTATTGAGTCATGTAAGTCCAATTCAAAGTCTAGAAATAACTCTAAGAGGAACATCTTAAAGCCAAGAAGACCACAAGCTCAAGAAACTTAAGCCACACATGTGACGAAATAAAGAAGTCTTAACCACAAGCTCAAGAAACTCAAGCCACACATGTAAAGAAATTAACAAGTCTCATGCTTCAAAGACTAAGTCACCTCAAGAGCCAACTTTGAGCTTCATAAGTAAAAAGACCATTCAAAGTGTTTGGTAAGTGGTATTCATAGGTTAGTTTGAACCAAAAGACCATAGGAGGAATCTAGAGACTTACCCATGAACTATAGGTATGACCCAAGGTGGTTAAATAAGAGAAAAATGAGCCAAAGGGTAAAAATGCCCCTTAAACTTTAAATGGCCATAACTTTTGATCTCGATGTCCACTCATGACCCATAGTACTCAGAACGACTGGCTGGATGAGCTCTACAAGATTCCAGAATAGGAGAGTCAAATCGATCTAAATTTTTTTGATTGATCAAGTACTTATTGGACTGATCCAAAAATTAATGGATCGATCTAGATACTCTTAGGATGTGCCCAAAGCTGACAAAAACCTACCGGATCGATCCAAATAAAATCAGACCAATCTGAATTGCCAGAATTGGAAAAGAAATCCAATTTCAAACTCTTCCAAAGGGCTATAATTTTTACAGTTGGAAAAATGCCATTAGGAAACTTTTGAGCATGGTTTTTTAAGCTCTATAAGTAGGGAATAAACCCTAAAGGCCCTATGAAGAAAAGAGCCCATTTTATGCATATTGAGTTAAATCTCTATTTGCATTCTCTTGAACGACCTTACAGCTTTCTTCTATAGTCAAATTCATGTCAGGGTCATGAGTAGAAGCTTCCCAAACCAATAGTTATACTTTTGGAAGCTAGGAGAGCTAAGCCCACAAGTTACACACTTATCTCTCCAAAAAGGGGTTAAGTTTACAATAAAATTAGCCTACCAAGAGGCAACCCAACAAAGACAAAGTTTCACTACTTTAACCAAACTTGTAGCTTTCACTAGCATCATTGAAGGCAGATTTGCATAGCACTTGTGAAACCAAGTGCGGATTCTTAAGCTCCATCGAAGCCACTGGACAAAGTGCATTCACCAGAGTCACTAGATGCGCTTATATGGTGAGTAAATTCTCACTGAACTTGTAAATGAACTAAAATTTGTTAACTTTTCTGTAATAGTTTAGGATAACTATTAATAAAATTAACTGGTTTAGGGGAAGAGCTTCTTGAGAGTGGATGTACATCTAAAGTGCCAAACGACTATAAATATTGTGTTCTATATGGGTGATTATTTTCTTTGTTTTTCTATCCATTTTGCAATTACTTTAGTGATTCAATAAGTCAATTAGTTTACTTAAGTTAATATCCTTTAAGGAATCTATCTTCCTTGCTCCTATTCTTCTATAGTTCGCTATAGTGTCTAACAGAGCCTCATGGTCTCTGATAGGCTCATAATGTCGATTGTTGTTACTCTTGTATGAATGCTTTATTTTTATGCAATTCCATGAGTTACTTGTTGAATATTTTGCTGCAAATTAAATTAAACTCTAAGTAAATTAAAATTGGGCTTAATAGTTAAATAAGTTTAAAGAATTGGCCAAATCTTATTCACCCCTCCCCCCTCTAGGATCATTAGATATTGGAATCTTGAAATTTTAGAGATCACCTATGTTGTTTGTTAAAAAGAAAGATGATTCACTCTAGATGTGTATAAACTACCATGAATTAAACAAGGTTACCATTAAGAATAAGTACCCACTACCTCAGATCAATGATCTACTTGATCAATTGAGATGAGACCTGTATTTCTCCAAGATTGACTTAAGATATGGATATCATCAGCTAATGATTAGAGAGGTAGACATACCAAAGATTTCATTCAGGACTATGTATAGCCACCACTACGAGTTCAATGATATGCTTTTTGGATTGACTAATGCCCCTACATTGTTTGTGGATTTAATAAACAATTTGTAGACCTTATTTGGATCAATTTGTGATAGTGTTTGTTAATGATATATTAATCTATTCACAAACCTCCAATGATCATGTGCAACACGTGAGGATTTCCTTACAATTGTATGGCTACAACAAGTGATACTTTTAGGCCATGTGACGGTGTACCTATGGATCTCGTAAAGGTTGTTGCTGTCATGTGATAGGAAAGAGCCAAGAATGTGGCTAATATTAGGAGTTTTATGGGGTTGGATGGATATTACCAGAGATTCATCTAGGGAATCTCGAAATTGGCTACATCTTTGACTCGTCTAACATGTAAAGATGTTAGGTTCATGTGGGATGAGAAGTGTAAGGAAATTTTTCATGAGTTAAAGACTCGACTTACTTTGGCTTCTGTGCTTAATATTACTTCAGGAAATGTAGGTTTTGTGATATACAATGATGCATTCTATACAGGCTTGGGTTGTGTGTTAATGCAATATGGGAATGTCATGGCTTATGCTTCAATATAGTTAAAGTGGCATGAACAGAACTATCTGACTCATGACTTGGAATTGGTTGCAATAGTTTTTTGCTTTAAAGATATTTAGACATTATCTTTATGGTGCATAGTTTGAAATTTTCACTGATCACAAGAGCCTACAATATTTTTTTCCCAAAACGACTTTAAAATGAGATAGAAAAAGTGGATGGAGTTCCTTAAGGAATATGATTGCACAACCCATTGTCACCCTGAGAAAGCAAATGTTGTGGTTGATGATTTGAATAGAAAGTCTAGTGTTATGATAACACACCTTATGGTGAGGGAATGATAGCTTTTGGAGTTGGTGAGTGATTGGGGCACTGAGTTGCAGATTTAGAAGCTTACACCTTGAGTAGCTAACCCAACCCATTTTTATTCAGAAAATTATTTATCCTCAAAAGAGAAAAGCCAAGTTAATAAAGATTGTTAAAGAGGTTACCAAAGGGATGAAGCTATATTTTGTTATTCATGGAGATGGTGGGTTGTACTTCAAAAATAGGTTATGTGTTACTAATGATCAAAATTTGAAAAAGGAAATTTTGGATGACCCACACCGATCACAATCCACTATACACCCTAGTAGTACTAAGTTGTATAGAAATTTAAACCAATGGTGGAATAATATGAAGAGAGAGATAGCACAGTATATTTATAAATGCTTGGTTTGCCAACAAGTGAAGTGAGAGAACTAGAGCCCTATAAGATTATTGTAGCTTTTACTTATTCGCAAACAAAAAGGGTAACACATTATGATGGATTTTATTATAGGATTGTCCAAATCTAGGAAGGAAAATGATGTTATATGGGTTATTGTTGATAGACTTACAAAGTCTTCGCACTTCTTAGCCATTAAATCAACTCTTTCCATGGAATTTTTTGCCAATGCATACATTAAAGAGATTGTGAGATTGCATGTGTGGACGTCAGGGTTTAGGGGGGTTCAGATTCCCCAGCCCGTCCGTGGTTCTTAGACACACTTCAACGTGCAATGCTGGTGCGTGAGGGTCGCTAACCCTTGGGTTAGGCTTTTCTGGGAATCGCCACCAACTCAAGGTTTTAGCAAACGGAGTTGGACTTTAATCCTCCTCTTCGGAGTCTAGACCCACAAATCTAGGGGTTTAACTCCTAAAATTAGTTTGAGTCCTTGAGATTGAGGGTAAGTTGTTTAGTTGCATTTGGGGAAGGTGTTAGGCACCCTAAATACTTGCATTTTTAGGGCGGCTTCTCTCATTCATACATGTCTTAAAGCATGCTAAAGTATATGCTTGTGAATTATGGGATTTGCTATTTTCTTGATTTTTCTCAAGCTTAACACCTGAATTTACTTTCAACGCCTGAATTTAATTCAAGGAAAAATTCAAGCATTGGTTCGTAGAAAATCAAAAAACTGCCTTTTAAATCAAATTATTTTAACTACAAGAGAGCCCTTTATGGCTATGACCTTGACATAAAGGAAAGAAAGGAAAGAAAGGAAAGAAAGGAAAGTGTTCATCGACTGGCCTTTTAGGGTTAGACTTGACCTTGACATAAAGGAAAGAAAGGAAAAATGTTTTATTTTTCTATGTCTCAGGCTTAACGCCTGAATTTTAACTCAATGCCTGATTATTCATCTCCTGAATTTAATTCAGGGGGAAATTTAGGCATTGAAAGTTGATCAGATCAGCATTTAATGTGGTCTTTTAAAATGATTTAGTGGGTCCCAGTGTTGTGGGACCCTTGGATTACGTTAGAGGGTGTTCTATAGGAACACATTGTGTGAGCCTAAAGGTTATAGCCTTTATATGTGTGGAGGTGTACTCTCCCAAAGAGGGTAACTTTGTCATTTGCCACAGGCCTAATGCCTGATTTTTTAGGCGTTGGAGGCTGACTACCTCACCTACTTGAGCTAGGTATTTTTAGTGTATACATGGGTCCCAAGGCTATGGGACCCTATCAAAAGGGTAGAAGGGTAGTTCTTGAAGTAAGGGAAGCCAAACCCTAAAGGTGGGGTCCCCCTAAGGGTGGACATCTGTCCTCCAAAAGAGGTAGAATGGTCATTCTGTGCAAGCTTAATGCCTAACTTTTGGTCTGATGCCTGAATTTAATTCAGGGTGAAATTTAGGCGTTGGGTGATGGAGTCAGCAACCATTCTTGGTTTTTGGGCCACACAGGTGGGGCCTAGAGAGGGGGGAATTCTCCTTAGTCTCTGAACTAGACCTAGCTCATAAACTTAACTAATTTTAGAAAATCTAATTTTTACCACAGGCTTAACGTTTGAAATCCACTCTAATGCCTGAATTTCCAAGCCCAACGCCTGAAATTTAATTCAAGCGTTAGGAGAGAAATAAGGGCCAATAGAGGTGGCTAAGCACAATATTAAACTTCAGAGAATTATAGTAGCCTGGGGACAGGTTTAGGAAAAATCAAGGCTCCCTGGGGTAGGTCTCAAATCTAAACACCTGATTGTTCCCTTAACACCTATTTGTTCAATGCCTGAATTTTATTTCCATAAAAGTCAAGCGTTAGTTACTTGGATCAAATCCAATAGTTGGATTTCCCGAATTTGGACCCCTTAGGGTTTTGAGAAAATTCCAAAATTAAACATGCAAGTAGGTAGTTGACAAGAAGATATCATATAAAAAATTTGGCTCAAGATCATATATACAAAATTCATACAAAAATCATAAAGAATTCAGCTGAACTAGGTCACACAGGACCCAAATTTTGGAGTCTGTTTAGGGGGCCATCTCGAGGCCTTCCACAGCTCAAAAAATCATAAAATTAAATATGAAACTAGGCATATGTATTGAGCATGATAAACTAAAATTTGAACCCCAACTAATTAGTACAAATATCACAATAAATTCTAAACTAAACATGCCCAAAAACTAAAGCAAATAGAGGCTGTTAAGCCTCTATTATGTAACCCGAATTGAAGCAACTTAGACAACAAGTTTGAACAACATAACAACATGGAAATGAATCATATCTATGTACATGAACTAATACTAAAAAGGTTTAGGCTTACCTTGAGCCAACAAGGGCTTAGGGTTTGAAAGCTCCAACTTTTTCTGCCTTCTTCTTCTTCTCTCTTTTTCTTAAGGTTTTTCGGTTGACCACCCATATGTGCATGAAATTGGGGCTATTTATAGCCCCAATTTGGGTGTGATGGAGGGTGGAGATTGAATTTAATAATATCTAGATGGAGGGTGAGGATTAGGTTAACTAAATGGAGGTATAGGGATAGGATTAGTTTATGATGGGTGGCTAGGATTAAAGGGATTTGTGCTAAGTGACATGGACAAGGGAGGGGTTAAAATGGGTTCAGATCTTTTGGATGAGGGTGAGGATGAGGGTGTACTAGTTGGCATGGATTGGTGAGGTGGGCAAAGGGGTGGATTGGGATGCTTTTTGATAGGTGGTGGTTGGTTTTAAATATCAAGGGAGAGCATAAAGATGCTCTTTGGGGGGACATGAGGGTTGCACTAGGGATTTGAAATTCAAGGATCTAATCTAAAGGTGAGGGGTGAGGATGCACTTGCAGAGATTCCCATCCAAGGGTTGGCAATTTGGTCCTAAGGTGTGAATGCATTAAATGTCATTAATGAGCTAAAATTGAAAAGTCTTAGCTCATTAATGTGTATTAAATGCTTATGATATTTTTCAATCCTTACTATGCCATCCACTTTTGTGAGCTCTTGGGCTTGGAACATGGCAAACTCAGTGTTTGGTTTTGAAGTCGCGGATATTCCAATCACAATGGATCAGTCATAACCAAATTATGATAAGGGCAAGGGGTAAAATCAAGATTTTTCTAACCTAAAAAGTTCTCAAATGGGTTTTGGCAGGGCAAGATGGTAAATTGATCCTAAAAATCCTCAGATGAAAGATGGCCCCTCGTCCAGGTGAGCCATAGCCTCTGGCTATGCTGAATTACGGTGCCTAAGTAGAAAACTAGGTTAAAAACCCTTTTTCGGGCAATTTGAGAGGTTTTGGTGCTCCTATATTCTCTATACATCTCTACTATAGGCCATGTTTGGAGAATTTAAATCTTGAGGAGCACCAGAGCTATGGGAACTAACAGACTAACCACTAGGTTCCCGGGCAGTTATTGAGGGAATTTTGAAGCAAGGTTACTTGGAGAGATAAAGTTTCTGTAGCTGCCCGAAGGCTGGTGGAGTTAAGCTTCCAGACATTCTTTGATACTTGAGTTTGTGAAATGATCATTTGAGGGTAAGGGTGAAACTAAGAAAATGGGCCTGAACTCGCTGTGTTCCAACTCTGGGAGAATTTTTTAGGGGCATTTTGTGTGCCAAATATAGATGAAAAGTGCTTTGTTCTAGCTTGAGTAGAAATGATGGTTAGGAATATGAGGTTTCTGTAATCCAATGAAATTTTGATACATTGGAGATCATAGAATTATTGTGGGATAGCCATAGACAGACTAAAGTTTTGAGTTTGGATGAACTCTCGGGAGTCGGTTGAGCACTTATTTTTTATCCTAATTTGTTGCTCTTTCCTAGAGTAATCAAGGGAATTTGAATAGATAAGTCCCATGAAAGCTCGCATTCCTTACATGGTATTTCGAAGGCCTCATGATTCTAGAGAGACGGACACTAACTGATCCTGATTTGGAGGTTCGAAGTACATTCTAGCTCCATATAAGTGAAATGCAACTAAACAACTTTTTGACCCCTTAAGGAAGATTTGAGATTTCACAAGGGCTTGAGATTTTGAAGCTCTTTTCTCAGACTTGGAGATTTGAAGCTAAGGTTGAGGCTGAGATATGGTGTTCAACCTTTCTAGATTCAGAGATTGGATGAATCTTCAAGAGCTTTTTCAAGGGTCATTTCTTGGTCAGGGTCATCATAAGTTGACAAATTGGCTGTTGCTAGTCTTGAGAAATATCTATTTTGTGATGGGTTTCTCAAAATTGGGAGAAGCAGGGATATATAGGATTTAAAATTACATCATTCAGGTGATGGGAGAAGCTTTGGGGATCCTTTGAGGGTCTATGGGTAAATTATTAGAAGTGAAAAGGGTAAAATGATAATTTTTCACCCGCAGGTCTTAAAATGTGGAAATAAGAATTCTTTGCCTGTGATGCTTCATGATAAGAAGGATTATATAGGTGAGAGAAATTCTGTGATCTGAGTGGTAAATAGTGAGTTCTGGGCTTTGGAAGGAAAAAGGGTAAAATGATAATTTTTTCACCTGTGATGCTTTGTTGAGGGAAGACTTACAGAGGTAGGAAAAATTGCCGATGACATAGATGAAGCTCTTAAAATGTAGACCTTCAAAGTTCTATTAATGCTTTAGTGAAGGATTAGGTTTGACCTAAAATGGTGTATTTGGACTGTGATAAGGAGTTTTGAATGATTCATTTGCAACTAAAATATCCAAAAAAAACTCCTAAAGGAATGCTTAACCTCCTAGACTCCAGGTTTGCTCTTCCTAAACCAAGGGTGCTGAAGGTCTTGATGCCTAAATGTTGTCATGTTATCCTTATTTTGTTAACTGACTAGAGTCAAAATTTGGGTGCTGATAGATGCCTCTCTTTGGTATGTGTGGCTTTGCCACATAGAAATGAAGGAAGTGCCCTAATTTTGACTTAGGAGAGACCATGTTTCTTCTTTGCTTGTAACTTATGGATATTGAGTGGGTAGTTTTTGAAATATAGAATAGTTTTGGCTTGAAAGCAATGTCAAGCTGAAATTTATCCTTGACTTTGGGTAAAGGTTTTGAAATGAATTTGCCTTTGTAGTGCCTTCTTGAGTTGAATGTAGATTCTTTCGGTGTTCTGTAAATTCCTTCATTTTTATTTTCAAAAGTGGGTATCCATCGAGGGAGGAACCTTCTTTGTTTTGGAAATATGGGTTATCCATGAGTTATATGCCAACAAGTGACATTTTCTTTAGCTTCTCGGGTGTTACTGTTAGCATATGCGCTTCATCAAGAGACATGTAAGTCATCAACATCGAGCATAACTACTTGAAAATAATGTGGAAAACTGGTCATACAAAAGCCGTAAACATATGAACCATTTTGATTGACTTATGCACTTGTATTTGTTTCTGGCTAGCGTGATGATTCAAGTTATATGAATTGTGAATTGTTTGAAGTTTCTTATGAGATTTGCATGTCAACATGTTTTGTATTTGTTGCATTAAGTGATCATTGATTCATTTGTAAAGTTGATTGCTCGGGTCTCTTTTTATGACTATTCTTAAGAGTTTTAATGGGACTCACCGAGGGATGTCAGTGAAGCTCTCCCTGGAAAGCTATGGAAAAATATATGTGATCATGATTGAACACTGCTTGGTTTTACATCAATCATGGTACATAGGCGCTAAATATCATTTTGAAGACACGTGTGACTTCACATCAATTATGATACATAGCTAGATCGATCTACAACATTGCCCTCATCCCACTTAGGCGAATGTTGTATTTTACGGGACTCATGCAGAGATTTTGGGAGGTCTCTAGAAGAACTATGGGACCTTGGAAGGTTAGTGCTATGCATCCATAAAGTGATGGCTACATAGGTTAGATATAGATTGATCCATGATAATACTTTCATCCCACTTAAACATTTCAAAGGTAGGGGGATGTGTAAGAAAGAATTTATATCAACTCTCTTCGAATCTAGGATGGAATTTCGCAAGATCAGGTGTTGTGCCTTGCCCAGGTGATAGCAACTGAGTCTTTGCTAAAGTAGGTATAACACACAATGTTTGACGGTGTCAACACATGCTTCTATCCCAATAAGCAAGAGTCACTGAGGTCGGTCTGTTAAGCGGTGACCATTAGAACTTACAGAGAAATGTTGTTACGCTCTTTCCCGATAAGCTATAGAAGGGTTTTTCTCACAAATAACCCATGCTACAAAAATACTACTTAAGCTTGATAGTTGTTTAGACTATGGCCAGAAGCTAGCCTTTTGTAGACTTGATGGATCGAAGTGTGGCACTGCTTGTTGTCCAAAGCCAAGAAAATGTCATGGGGTCATCGTTAGTAAATCATGCGGTAGATGAAGTACTGAACGAAGAGTGCCGATGCAAGGGTGGTGGGTTTTTTCCGAGAAGCAGTGGTGGGTTTTTCTCACAAGTAACCTGTTTATTGTGAGGAGGATTCTTCAAGCAAAGCTAGTAGTCCCACTAGGGCCTTAGAAATTTTATAGACTTTATGGAATGAATTGTGGTGCATGTTTACAACCCCATAAATAAACATCACAGGTGGGTCATACCCTATAGTCATCCCATCTTTGATAGAGTGTAAGTAAAGGACCGATCATGACTGGAGATGTTGTTGCACTCTCTTTGGAAGATGTGGAGGTTGTGATAACAAGGAACCCAATGCTATGTATTATGCATAACTCCCTAACAGTATTAGCATTAAGATAATACATAGACTATGAATCGAGGTGAAGCATTTAGCTACATCTGAATAACCAGGATGATATGCAACAATTTGTTCATATTTTAGGAATTGTCAATAAGGCTTGTGGGAAAAGTTTTGGGCTTGTTTTGAAAGTCGTGGGATCTTGAGAGATAAGTGCTATGTATCTATTTTAACCATCCAATCTGCAAACATGGTTGGCATAATACACAAGCTATGAAGTGATGATACCTACCTACACCCTAGATAGACAGTTTATCTGTGAAGGCCTTTCTACAAAGTCGGGGATCAACTTGACTTAACAAACCTACATGGCCTGCATGAGGTATGTCAGAAGGTTTTTAGGCTTACTCCGAAAGCCATGGAGATTTTGAAGAATCGGTGCTATATATCTGTTTCAATCAATTTCTAAAGATGATTGTCATGGTATATAGGCTATGGAATGATAATGACATTTGTCTATACCCTAGTAGACAATTTGCTATGTTGACGATTTTGGCCATTTATTGGGAAGGCAAGACCTAGAGTCCCTCACCGAACCTACGGAGGCCTAATCAGGGCACATTAGAAATTTTTTAGGCTTATTTCGAAGGCCATGGAGATCACAAGGGATTAGTGCTACATATCTATTTCAACC
>JAOXJP010297065.1:0-18465 GCA_025762735.1 Platanus orientalis | reverse complement strand
CTTAACCATGTTCACCCTTCTCACTCACTTCTTTCAATCATGTGGAAAACCCCCAATTTTTCCTCTTACTATGAGAGATCCCTTAAAAACAACTCTAATTCTTTCTCGTGCAAATAACATTTTTTTAGTCTCTTTTAGGGTTGTTTCCACAATGAGAAAACCCTCTACTTTTCTCTCCCCTCCTAGACGTTGTGGGCAAGGGAGATTTCATTTTTTCCCCTTTTTTATGAGGTCCATAGAGAGAACACCCCCCGTTTTAGCTACCAAATCCATAAGGGAGTCCTCTCTTGTCTAGAAGCTATCCAAAACCCAATAATCATTACCTTAGCATGTTTGCAACAACCTTGAAGATTTTTTGTTGAAGTCGACTTCACCTGTATCTTTATCAAGATACAAAACCTTTGACATGCGCACCACACTATACCTTAACCCACATTCTAGAACTACATTGGAGAAAAGTTACACTTGTCCTTCTATTTGAACTTTGCAACATATATGCTTGTTACACACCTTTACCTTGGATTGAAATTATAACATGCTTGCTATCATCACAAACAATCATTGACTTTGGAGAATCATTGCTATACATATCATCGAATCAATTTAGTCCTAACACATTTGACTGATCATAACACAACCGATGCACATGTGTAGTTGTCGTAAGTCAATTCTCCTAGTCAACTTCAAAGAAGGATCTTGATATGTCATTTCTAATAGCATAAACTATTTCACCATTGTCTATGCACATATTTTTGCCTCAATTGTGAAGAAGATCCTACACAACTGCTTGTTATTTTGTGTACCTTATTTCCAGCTCCCTATCAAGGTAAAACGAATATAATCATCAATCATCATATTTTCTATTAGACGATACAAACCATCACACTTTTCTCCCTTCATTAGGACCAAACAACCATACACAATTTTCATGACATTACTTATAGTTGAAAAATTATGTCACAGAATCCAACTGACCTAATGATATAAGATTCCTTTATATCTTTGGAACATATGTCACACCACCCAAAATACGAATCGCTCCATCAAACATCTTGATCTTCATCATCCCAATAACCATAACGTCATAAGTGGACCCATCACTCAAAGGAACAACACTTGCCTTCTTCTCTTAGAATGTATTAAAATATTCTTTCATAGAATATATATATACATATGACAGCCTAAATCTAATATTCATTTATCATGATAAAAAGAGTATATACCTTTGGATACTAAGTACATCTCCAATTGTTACAAGAATCAATAAGTGAGGTAAGAAGTAAAAAATCCTTATTTTCTTCCTTTATCTTGACATAAAATTTATTTAAATTATATAAAAGCTGGTTGAATACATTTAAGTGTTTTAACAAATTCACACTTTCATCCATTTTTAGCTTGTACAGTTGCCGATTTAGATATAACTTATCGGTGAAATTCTTTTCATTTAGAGTTTCTCCAACTTCTTCCATAAAACCAGTGGCGAATCCTCTTCTATAACGTTAAATAATACATTATTCACAAGACAGAGACAAATTGTGCCAATTAATCTTATTTTTATATTTTGCCAATCATCATTCTCCATCTCCTTAAACTTGCATTTCTTCCCTTCAAATGCTTTTGTTCAAAACCTATTGTATTAATAAATCCTTATTACTCTTTTTTCCCAAAGAATGAAATTAACATATTACTATTAAATTTCTCCATAGAAAATTGACTGATGAAAATCTTTATTTTCATCACGAATTAACCCAAAAAATGTTATAAAGCAACCATTTGAATAATTTTTTTTCTCTACTCACAAGTTTCTTCGTCTTCTTCCCAAACATGAACCAAATATTCCACATGATGAGATATATGCCTAAACCACTCATGATCTATATAATTAAGAATACACAAGTTAAAATGAAATCATCAAGCATACACAAGTCAATGATTTTATGTGGTTTGGCTAAGATGCTTACATCTGGGTAATCCATTCTTCACTATATGAGAAAAGTAAAAAAAAACATGTACAAAACTTTCTTGTTCAAGCTCTCATCCTAAAACCCAAACCCTTAACCCTATTACACTCTTCTCCCTCACTTTTCTCAATTGTGTGAAAACATCATTTCCTCTCATTATGAGAGATCTCTTAAAAAGAACATAATTCTTCTTCATTTAAATAACATTTTTCTTTTGGTTTCTTTTAGGGTTGTTTTCACAATGAGGAAACCATATGCTTATCTCTCTCATTCCACATGTTTTGGACAAGGAAGGTTTCTTTCTTTTTTTTTTTTTTTTCCTCTTTCTTGTGGGGCCTAGGAGAGAACGTCCCATGTTTTAGCAACCAACTCCTTTAGGCCCTACCCGTTACAAGGTAAACCATGGGAAAAGGAGGGAAAAGTCAATCCACCTTAGAAAAGGAGAGAAAAGGAAAACCACTATTAATTCCCATCCTTTTTTTTTTTTTTTTTAATTATTTATAGGAATAGGTGAATGAGCAAATATATGAAGAAATGGAAAAACATGGGAAATGTTCAACACCTTAGGTAGTTTTACCAAGTTATCCCATATGGTTTCCCCATGCATCAGACAACATGAAAATGGGGTTCAAGTACAGTTTCACTCCTTTTCCTATGGTTTACTTTGTAACAGACAAGTCCTTAAGGAATCATTTTTTGGCTAGAAACTTGCCAAAATCCAACACTTCTTTTCCTTCTTAATTTTCTCTCTTTAATTCTTCTCTTCTCTTCCCTTTTGGACAGTCAGTTTGGCAATGGTGTTGGTGGTGACACAAATGGATCTGGAAAATCGTTATTAACAATCTCCCCATATCATCCGGTAGCGTGCCTGCATTGCTGTTCTCTTGGATTATATTTTGCTACTACATTGAGTCCAGATTCTCAAGTACTGTGGTATTCAGCACTGAACAGGTGGGTCAAAAAGGGGTACGAGTTTTAAAATTTGAGGAATATGCCCCGCCTGTTTTGGCTATGTTTCAAGTGCAGAATAATAAAGCACTCAGAACGACACGCAGTTTTGCCGTAGAGAATTCGGACCACACTAGATTTTTTTTTTTTCTCTCTTTCTTTTGGGTAAAAAAGTGTGTTAAGCTTACGACATCTTCCATCCGGGAAGAACAATTGCTGCCAATTTGGTCATTTGCACTCTTTTTTCAAGGTAATGGACCACTTGCTCTTAAAGCCCACCCACTGTTTTGGCTTGGCTTGGGAGGTTAGCAACCCAAGTTCAGTGGTTATTGGTAACACTTTCAGATGGTCTGTTTACAAATGCACCGGGCCCAAACCCCCAATCACCCAACAATACCTAATCATTCTCTCTTCCTCACATTTCGTTCCAAACACATTGGATGTTTCTTCTTTTGTTAGAAATCTGTTAACTTACACGCACTCCTCGTGTTGGGTAGGGCCCATTTGGTTTTTATTGCTTAGCCACGATTGAAAGGACACGCCCGATCACCATCATCAACGATGCTTTTTCTGTTTTTGTAGCTTCAAAGCGAATCTCCATATTCTTTTTCTTTTCAGGTCTCCATGTATTTTGGAGGTTTGAGGTCACCGAGCTCTCTCCGTTCACATCAAATTGCGTGTTTCCAAGTTCTTGTATCAACTCTGTTACGTGCTCTGAGCAAGCAATCAACCTCATGACCCACCATCCCAACACTCTATATAAATGGTGTATAAGTTCCGAGTTTGACCAATAATATCCGTCTTTCCTCTCTCTCTCTCTCTCTCTCTCTCTCTCTTTTGGCATAACAGAAGTTCTGTAAGCTCTGGCCATGGGCATGTATAAAATTTTCTTCTGTACTTTATTAGTTTACTTGCTTCTGGGGTTAGTTTCCATTGAAGCAGCTCCTGAAAATGCTCTTATCACACATCTTCCTGGTTTCAATGGCACTTTCCCTTCCAAACACTATTCTGGGTTAGTATATCTTCTTCTTCTTTTTTTTTTTAATAAAAAAAAAAAAATTCTCGACCCTGTATTGGTCTTGATGAATTTTGAATTATTTATATGAATTGGATTGGATTTTGTGATGTGGGTTTTGAAGGTATGTAACCATAGATGAGAGTCATGAGAAAAATCTATTTTACTACTTCGTCCATTCGGAAAGGAACCCATCGCAAGACCCAGTTGTTCTGTGGCTCAATGGTGGACCAGGCTGTTCTAGCTTCGATGGTTTTGTGTATGAGCACGGTAATGGACTAATGAATCTTTCTTTGGTAGCCTTTTCTTGACTTTTCAAAGTTATGCGGATTGGCTACTTGATTTTTGTATTCGATGTGAAGTTTTCTGGTATTTCTTCCCTAGTTTGCAGATCTTTAGTTAATTCAAGTAAAATTTATTTAGTACCCTCCAATCCTTTTAAGTTTCTGAGGATGTGAATATCTGCATAGAACAAATTGATTATGTATTTTGCATCTTTACTGTAGAACTCAGTAATCTCACTTTCTACACAGTTTGGGCATATTGTCCCTTTCTTAAAATTGAAACTTGAAACGAGTGGGTAGGTTTGGTTTACTCTTGTGATTTCATCTTCCGGGGATACTTTTGTTGTTATCATAAGGATTGGTATCAAGGTGTTACTGGTTGAATTGGCTGTTCATCTATCAGAATGTCTGCTGCATTTTTGTAGGCCCATTCAATTTTGAAGCGGGAACTTCACCTGGAAGCTTACCCCAACTGCATCTCAATCCATACAGCTGGTCCAAGGTTGAACTTCTGTATCTTCTGGGCCCATTCTTATTGTTCTTTACTTCCATGAGACTACTAGAAAAACTTCTCTGTCCAATTCAAGGGTAGATCAAGAAAAGTGCAATGATTTTGGAATTTTTGTTTTTCCAGCCATAGCAGTCCAAACTCTATCCCTTATGGGTGCTTGTCTTTCAGGTCTCAAACATTATTTATTTGGATTCTCCTGCTGGTGTTGGATTGTCTTACTCCAAATTTAAGGATGACTACAATACTGGAGACTTAAAGACAGCATCCGATACGCACATTTTTCTCCTCAAGGTAATTTGTTAACAAAAAACTGACATTGTGTCGAGAGGTTTCTTAGGTGGAAGGTATTGGAAGATAGCCTGTAGAACCCGTATCCTGTAAATCACTCATGGTATAGTCAACACAGCATTACTCAGGGATGGACATGGGATGAGAATTGTTTCACATATTGGTCAAATGTGGTTGATTTACACAAACATTTCACATAGCAAAGTCAGATGCCAATATCCATTACCATTCTTTACACCTCAAATCATGCCCCAGTCTAGTACTTACCTACATGGATTTGTTTCCTTTACTTGTTGCTGTGCAACCAGTGGTTCGAGCAATACACGGAATTCCTTCCCAACCCATTTTACATTGCTGGGGAGTCGTATGCTGGAGTATATGTGCCAACTCTTGCATCTGAAGTTGCAAAAGGTATTTTATACTGATTTTATGACCTGCTTATGTGTTGGAATTAAAATCTCATGCATAACTCGAGCTCAATTGCAGGAATTGAGACTGGTTTAAAGCCCATTCTCAACTTTAAGGTATGTTCTCTGACCACCGCATGTCTTGAGGTTAATATTAGTTGGTGTGGTCAAGCTTGATATGTAATTCAATTGATACAGGGTTACATGGTGGGAAATGGTGTCACGGATGAAGAATTTGACGGCAATGCCCTTGTACCATTCGCACATGGGATGGGTCTGATTTCAGATGATTTATTTGAGGTGGGTGGGGCACTTCACTTTGATCTAGGATAATTATATGCTATTTAGGCCACCTCAACAGTCCTAGATTATCTTGCTAAATTAAGTTATTGGTTCTAGTTTGTGCTGTAGTTCCTCTATTTTCAAGTGAATCTTTTGAGATTCTTCCTGGTAAAAAATGCAGGAAGTTAAAGTTGCTTGTCAAGGAAGCTACTTGGATCCAGTCAATGATACCTGTAAAATAAAGCTTGAAAAAGTTGACCAAGTAAGGTGGCAGTCTGTCTACAAATATTAAGAACTTGATGCGTTCAAAAGAAATTAACCTTTCCTTTTTTTTTCTTTGTCTGGGAGACATTTAACTTTTGACTTATCCAGGATATTAGTGGTCTAAACATCTATGACATCCTTGAACCCTGCTACCATGGCCCAGAAGCAATAGAGCTTGCAAATGATATCAACAGGTTACCTTCTAGCTTCAGGCAATTAGGTGAGACTGAGAGGCCTCTTGCTGTGAGGAAAAGAATGTTTGGCCGTGCTTGGCCTCTTAGAGCTCCAGTAAGAGATGGGATTGTTCCAACATGGCCACAGTTACTGAATAGTAACAATGTTCCTTGCACTGTAAGTATCAAATAAATTTCCTTTTGATTGCTTGAACACGAACTTCTATGGCAAATTATGTAAAAAAAATGCTTCAATACCACAAGCTTGCATCTAGAACTCAATAATCGAGTCCCACAGAATTAGTAATTTGTTGCACTCAATAATCTTTTCTAGGTGGCTTCTCTTGATATAATGTTATATATATATATATAGACGAATTTTAAGTTATTCTGCAGCACATCATCCATTGCCATTGTTGATCATCATTGTTTTTTCTTTTTCATCTTTGATCTAGTCGAGAAACGTTGACCTAGCTCCTCTTTTATATCCGGGGCAAATTGCATATGATAATTGCATGTGCCTGATGATATTAACTCTTTTTATCACTACCATCGCTCGCTCTCTCTCTGTCTCTCATGCTAGATCCTATTCATAAAACCCCATAACTGGAGCTTTTCTGTATAATGCTCTTTCATTTACAGAAACTCTTGAAGTGTGTTTGTAGTTACATTATCTGTCCAACATGCATATAGAAAATAATGTAGTATGTCTATGGAAAAGCCGAACTCTAATCCTTCCGATTTTGAACTTGGAGCCTTACAAAGGGGGTCTTAAAAATGAATTGTGAAGCCAAGAAGTGCTAATGCTCATTACTTTACTTTTCTAGAACATCAATTAATGCTAGGGAAAATATCTATGCAGCCTCCTCACACCCTTAGATCTATCCCTAGGCCACTTCTCCATGTTGCATCAAGCCTATGCCTGTCAACTCATATAATTACATGTCTTTCTTCTCTGGCTTTCTCCAGAATCCATATTTGGATTTAACATCCATTTTCTACCTTGAGCATTATAACACAGATAATTCCATTTGATTGTTACCCATCCATCATTCTACAAGTAACAGTCTTTTTTGACTTCATATTCTGTTTTCTCTAAGCCTAAGTCTATCCTGGTTGTCAATTTCAATTATGCACCCTTATTCTTCAATCGATTCTGTTGCTCATATTACAGCGTGCTCATAAATCTTTTCATTTACTGTGTGGTAGCCACATGATTTTTGTGATCCATATTGATGTTCAATTATAATCTACCATTATGGTTTGGTTGCATGGTATTGGGGTTGTGAAAATCATGCTTCTGGAGAAAGTTGAATTGATAGATTTTACTACCTAGATTTTTTTCTTTGTTTTAATTCTATTTTCAAGTGTCATTGACATCTTCATGCAGTCCAGGTTTAAAACTTCAGTCCTCATGGAAGTGGAATTAATTTGTGGAAATTTATGGAAAACCATGGGAGCATTGTAAAAATAAATTTTATTATGGAAACAATGGAAATTTTTGTTGAAAATTCAACAAAAGATGAAATAAGCACCAATACACACCTAGGAGTCATTACATAAGCAAGAAAACCATCTCTAATAGTTTACAAGATTAAAATACCTAGTGATATAAACTGTTGTGCATGTTTGGAACACTATGATTAATGTTACATTCCCATAGAACTAGAGGAAATGATAAATTAAACAGCCACGCCAAGGAAAATTTATAAAGCCAAACCTCAAATTTGTAACTTCCAAAAGTTGTATATACTACATAATAAAAGGAGTCTTTTTTTTTTTTCTGGTAAAATAACATAATAAAAGTTATATGATGCTTATACAAATAGAATAGATGTCACCATAACAAAAATCTAACAAGCTCTCTATAGCATAGAACCACGCCCTCAACTCTATCTCAATACCATATAAAGTTACAGGGTGGCTTAAAACCACCATCCCTATTGTACCTTTATGCTAACAGTACATCTGTCGACGAAGTTGATCCTCTAGGTAGTAACAATCTTCCATGACATGATGCTGTACCATGGTTGGTATTCCTAGACAAACAGGTCCTAAACATATTCTTTAACATCCATCAGCTTCCTCAATCATGGACACAAAATTTGAGGATGAGGACAAGGGTGAACAGTGTCATATGAAGATGAAGATCATTCTCTATAATGCTGGTTTCCAAATCCATAGTGGTATGTACAAACCATAACCATGGGTTGGCTGGCCATAAGGGTTAAAACTCAAGTAGTCAGACCATGATTTGACTGAATTTGTGTGTGATAATCATCATTAGGGTATTATAGTTCGGTATATATAGAGTGTGTGATGTTAGGGTTTAATAAGAAGAAGAATAAGAAAGAAAGAATGAAAGGGATTGAGAAAATGTATGGTGAGTGTAGAATACATTCCCACTTCTATTAGAATATGTATATGGTCTTACACTATATGGTATAATATAAGATCTTCTACCATACCAACATGTAAGATATTATAATAATGCCCTTCTCTTGTATACACGAATTCCTACTCTTCCCCTCAAGCTGGAGAATATAGATCTCACATTCCCAAATTTCCAACAATAGAAAAGAACTGTGTATTGTGTAGCCTTTGGTGAGGACGTCTACAAGCTGATCTTTTAGTCTTCACTAGTGGCATACGAATAGTTCTGGACTTTAGATGATCCTTGATAAAATGATGATCAACCTCCACCTGTTTAGTTCGATAATGTTGAACCAGATAGTGGGTGATACTAATTACTTCCTTCTTATCAAAATACAGGTTCATCGATTCTAAAATTGGAAACCGAAGCTCTGTCAGGACCCAACAGCATCTTGTATCCATTTCAACTCATAGACTTCATGTCCCATGTAATGAAACTCCATCTCTGCACTCAGCCTGGCCACAACTATTTTTTTATTCTAGGTGACTAGATCGCATTCGATAAAGTGCAGTGACCAAAAATAGACTGTCGATTAGCAATGAAACCAGCCTAATCTGCATCTGTGTATACCTCTATATGAAAATGACTTTTTTTTAACATACAAGAGGGTTTTCCCTAGATAAACCTTGAGATATCAAAGAATCTAGAATGCAACCTCCATATGAGATTTCATGGGGGTGTGCATGAATTGGCTGACAATACTAACAGCATAGGTAATGTTCAGTTTAGTGAGAGGCAATTATATGAGACGGCTCAACAATCCTTAATATCTTCATGTATCAAGAAGAAGATCACTCTCATCTTACTTCAGTGATGTAGTAATAAGTAGGTGAGTGAAATATGTGCATAAGAGATAAAGCATATAATTACAAAAATAATAAAGTGCTATTACCTAGATTCCTTCTCGCACCAATCCCAAGTAAACTAGGTGGTTCTTAAGTTAAATTAGACATGCATTAAGGGAATTAGAGAAAACAAAGTAGAGAATAATAATAAACCCTAATTAATATGTTATAATGCCAAAGTAATTTAGAGATATGGGGTGTTTATGCTTGCTATCTAGAAAATTCTGATGGTACAATAAAGCGCTCAAAGCATGGGAATTAGGGTATAAAAGTCTAATCTTTAATGAAGGGATGAAGATAGGTAGTTTAAGAGAGGGGATCAATTCCAAGGGGTTGGAATGATCTTAGGTGCTGTTCACATATAGTTTCCAGCAAACATGTGGTGAGGAATTTTAACAAACATCACATGTGCAGAAAAATTAAAGTGTGCTAAAAGATGCAATTAAGCAAGCTTTTGAATGGGGATTTGTATGGGGTTTAAAAACGTTGATGTTTAGTAGGATTAGGGTTAGGAAATGGGGGGTGAAGTGTTAGGAATAGGCCCAGAAAATTAACACCACAGTCTCTAATCTATGTCATACAATCATCAAAATCACTACTTTATAGAGATTCAAAAGAGAGTTAAAACATGAGAGATAGGACCTGATTTTAGCGTGATAGGATCCCTTGATGTCTCCTTGTATGCATCCAATTAAAATCCCAAGAAAAGAAGAGGGAAACAAAGGGGATTTGTTGATGTCAGAAAATCTGCCTCAAAATTCAAGTGTGCCGCCTCCTTAGAAAAGTCCCTTATAGGGTTTTTTTATTGGAAGAATTTTTCTGCAGGTGGATGCTACAGTGTGTGTTGCCCGGGGGAGCTTTAGCTCCCAGAAGTGTCAAATCTGCCAAAGCTTTGGCCTGATGGAGTTGCTACTTGATTTTCCAAAATCTGTCCAGCACCTTGTTTCACGCCTGGCAAGGAGAAAATTCAATGTGAATTTCTCAATAATGAACTTCTTTGCTGTCTAACAACTCCAGTAGGATCATCCAAGTATGGACACTTTGTAGTTGCTTCAAATCAACCCAAAATCTGATCATTATTGCTTGGTAATCAATCTTCCACAGCAGGACAAAAATTTCAGCAAACAAAACCAGTAGAAAAATATTAAAACAGGGATGAAGATGAAGATAAAGATAGCTCTTCTTTTAACCCAAAAGGAAGGGGTTGGCCTCCACTACCACTATTAAACTAGGTGGAAACCTAGTCCCTTTCCAGCGTTTTGTATCTCCTAGCTTGCACAACCAAGGAAGAGGAAGAAAGAAAACTTTCAATTCAAAAACTCATAATTTCAAACTTTAAAGTACTTCAATTTCCCCAAGTCTTTAATTTCAAACTCTATGGTCAATCACACATTGAGTTGTCTCATTTCAGCTTCATCATTCTTTGTGACCACCATGTCATCTACATGGATAATCAATGCAGTCACTCAGTTACTTCGACATTTCACAAACAAAGTATATTCCGCTTGGCACTATGTATAATTGCTTTGTACTATAGCTCTTTTGAAACGCTCACATAAAGTTGTCTTTTTAATTTTTTTTTTCTCATAAAAAAATAAAGTAGTCTTTTTGTAAACCAATGTTATATAATAGAGATATGTAATAGTTTACCCAACACATATCTTTGATTATATATACATTAGAAAAAGATTATCTAATTTCATCATTTAGTCCAATTATTTTATGTCATAGCCCATTACCCAATCTAACTGGGTTCTGTTGTTGTCCGAAGAATATCTATCTATCTATATATTTAAAAACGATCAAACATCATTCACTAACTTCATTAAACATTGTCTAAATTCACCAATGTTAGTATTGATGCATTTGCATGTAAATCCATGCATTTGAGCTCCAATTAAGGAGGGGAAAAAAAAAAAACATTTTGGGACTTATCTGATTTTTCTTAAAAAATTGAGGGTTTGATCTTGAAACTTCACATCAAGTCCCATTGCAATTGACACATTTGAGCAAAAATTGGCCAAAATGTGTTAATTATTTAAACCATGTTTCTAGTTTCCTTGGACTACTTCCCCACTAGGATCTATCACATTATAGAAATACACATCTGTGGCATTCTATGCAAATCATGCTTATTGAAGTCCACATGAAATAACGTGTCACTTTCCATACAAAATAGCAAATGATCTTAATACATGTTTGAAACTTATGGTTACTATCACTACAAGTTGCTGTATAATCTTGTTGAGTAAATTGTTCTTAGAGAATCAATTTATATTCCCAGCTTTTATTTTTCTTAGCACATCCAATCTGATTAGTAGTTATTAAAATGTAGGATGATGAAGTTGCAACTTCATGGCTGAACAATGAAGCAGTTAGGGATGCAATTCATGCTGAAAAGGTGAGAGTTCATAGTATATATATATATATATATATATATACATATATATATATTTCATTTTTAACACCTCAATCTGCAATCAATTCCTTTTGATCTCTGTAACTCTATATTATCTATGATTTAATTATATACATTAGGAAAGCTCGGTGGGTGCTTGGGCATTATGTACGGACAATATTATTTATCATCATGATGCTGGAAGTATGATCAAGTATCACAAGAACCTCACTGCTCAGGGATATCGGGCTCTTATATTCAGGTATTCTCTCCAACTCTGATATTTGCTTGACTAAAAATCATTGCCAAAGTCCCTTATGGCAAGAAAATTGCTTTTATTTTTAATTGATGAAATTGACTTTTTATATGTTTTCTCTTTCACCAACAATAAGGTATTTTCCATAACATTCAAGAAAGATAAAATATAAGAAAAAAAGTTATTTGCCATCTTGAATAGCTAGCCTCTTTTTTGGTAACTGATGATAATATAATACCCATGAAAATCAGCTGGCTCATCCAAAGTAATCCATATTGAACCAGAGCTGGAGGGAGATCTACTTAAAATATACAACTAATTTTCACAATTTACAAGTTTGAGATTATATTTAATTTTGTTTTATTGTCATTACACATCACGTATTCTCTAAATGATAAAAAAGGAGGCCTTGCTAGTTAAGAGAAAGGATTTTGTAGCTCAAACAACGAAAATGGTCTTTGCAAGTCGAGTTGGTGCATGTTCTTAAAACCCAAAATGGGCTTGCAGAAAAATTGGCTAAGTGGGGGGTTGAGCAACAAAGTATTGTTAAATCCAATGTAATCCCGGTTTCTCTGGCTTAGGCCTTTGGCCTCTTTTTTTGTTGTTTCTCTCCTTTCTTCAATAAAGTCGTTATTTATCCAAAAAAAAAAAAAAAACAACGAATATGTTTTTAGTTAACTTAAACTTTTTTTGGGGGTTGGGGTAGAAAGTTAGCTTTGACTTTGATAGGGTGTTTTTAATTTGAAACAAAGCTACGAGTCTTATGTTTTGGGACTTAACTCATCAAGGATATGTGATGTAGCAGTTTATGATACAACAGCCCAACATTCATTTTTGATGGCCCATCCCTCAAAATAGCCCAAACAGCCTATCCAAGTTACCTTAACCCAATACCCAATCAGCCAACCCATGACCCATATACCCATAACCCATTTACCAATGAACCAACTATCCATTTACTTTTGACCCACCTATCCGTTTGCCCATGTCACTTACCCATCCACCAAGTCAAGACTTTTCAACTTCCCTTTAAATGTTATTTACACCTACCCATTTACCCATGTTACTTGTCCATCCACCAAGTCAAGACTTTCCAATTTCCTAAATGTTATTTAGTACTTATTGGAAATTGAAATGAGCTTATTTATATCATTTTGTTGTTTTTCTATATACCTTTTGGTTTACCCATGTACCTTCTAGATTCCCCATGATAGTGAGTTTTGTGGGAGAGTTGTGCATTTGTTATCTATATAAGCCAATGAAATGAAATGAGAAGAGCAAACCTTTAAATAGAATTTCTATTAAGTTCTTAATTTTCTGTCAAGTGTTAGACTTGGCTAGGTGAATGATTCCCTAGTTAAAGACGTGAGGATTCGTCTCTAGGTTGTGAGTGATTCCAGTCTTAGTCGGTGAGTGATTTCCGACATATCCTTCTATTTACTAGCAACCCCTCTTTTTGTGCTTCATCAAATTGGTATCAAAGTAGGTTATCCTGTTGTGGTGTCCAAGATTAACCCTTGTGACTTTTGGTTTCCTACAAATCGTTCAACTTGCAGTTTGATCTTGTACCTTCTCGTGTAGCTTCTTTGGGTAATCCAGACAGATTTGGAAAACTTTATCTATCTAGTTTTCAACATAAAAAGCGGTTCATGATTCTAAGTCTTATTGAGGAAGCTATTGGCGATTTATTGAACAAAGGTTAGTCTACAAGCAAGTTGCGAGATTCTGTTTCTCTATTCAAGATGACTCCATGATGATGAAGGAACATGGAAAATGCTGATATCCAAGAAGAACTTACTGAGTTATGGCAATCAAATCAAGCCCTTCACCAAATGATGAATGAAATCCTTCAACGGTTTCCAACCTCTCCAACTCGCACTCAGAGGAGTAGAAGTACATTTTTTCGCAATGGAGACCATGCTAACGATGACCATTCATCTTCTTTTAGTTCTGCTCCAGAACCTGATGTTGCGGCTCAATGGTCTATGGAGCGTTTGGTTTAAGCATTTGAAGGGGATGATCATACTATTCAAGTATATGTTCAAGACTTTGAAGGTAAACTAAATTCTGATGATTATTATGATTGGATTGTATCTCTAAAACTTTCTTTGAATGGAAAATCTTACTGGAACAAAAGAAGGTTCATTTTGTGGCCATTAAACTTAAAGGTCATGCATGCCCTTGTTTGGTGGCAACAATATCAATGGAGTACAGAAGGCAAAGGACTTGGGAAGATTAATGCTTGGGCAGAAATAAGGCTGAAGTTAGATGACAAGTTCTTGCCCTTAGATTACTCACAAACACTCTACAAAAAAACTTCACCAATTGTGTCAAAAGAATGACCAATTTGTGGCTGAATATACATTGAGCCGTATAAACTTGCAAGAAGATGATGATCAATTGGTAGCAAGATATGTGACTGGACTGAAATATAGTCTTCAAGGTGAATTGATGATGTTTTTCATTGCCTTGAGGAAGCATTTTAGCTTGCCCTTAAGGAAGAAGAAAAATATAGGTGGAGCACATTCAAAAAGAGTGAAAAATATGGAAATTTTAGACTGCAAGGGGGGAACACATTCCGGAAACAAGAAGGGTGGGTTTGACCGTACAAATCAGCGTAAGGAAGAAGGAAGTAAAGGAAAAGAAAAGGTGGGAAGCTCAAGTTGTTATAGGTGTGGCGAAAGTGGTCATAGAGTCTATGAATGTTCTAAAATGAAACATGATGTTTGCATAAATCTAGTTGAAAAAGATAACTTGGAAGAAGAGGGTGGTGAACCAATGTATGATACATAGGTTGAAAATGAAGTGAATGAAAAACAATGTGACCCGAATTGTGATGTGGAAAGTCTTGTTATCTGACTTGTCATGACTTCCCCAAAAATCCAAGATGATAGGTGGCTTCGGAACAACATATTCCATACATTTGGCATTTGTTATGGAAAGAAATGTGTAATCATGGTTGATTCCGGAAGCTGTGAAAATATGGTGTCAACAACCATGGTAAGTAAATTGAATTTGAAGTGTGAAGACTCAAGACCATATAAAGTTTCTTGGTTTAAAAAGGGGGGTGAAGTTTCAGTCACAAAGAGGTGTCACATCAAGTTTTCAATTGGAAAGTATGAAGATGAAGTGTGGTTTGATGTGCTGCCCATGGATGTGTGCCATCTCTTACTTTGGAGACCATGGAAATTTGATAGGTGTGTGCAACATGATGGTAAGAAGAACACCTATTCTCTAATCAAGAAGAGAGTTAAATATGTCTTAAACTCGTTAAAAGATGCACCCATTGTTGTTGAAAGTACTCAAGTTAGCTTGCTGTCCTACAAGAAGTTTGAAAAATGTTGCAAAGAAGAGAAACTTGTTTATGCCTTGGTTGCTGTAGCTAAAAGCCAAGATGAGCAGAAATTCCCAGCAAGTGTTTCTCGTCTATTAGAGCAATTTCAAGGCTTAGCACTGGAAGAGTTTCCTGCTGGTTTGCCCCTTATGTACGACATTCAACATCAAATTGATCTTGTTCCAAGTGCTACTCTACCTTACCTTCCCCATTATCGAATGAGTCCAACTGAACATGCTAAATTGCAAAGACAAGTTGATGAATTGATGTTGAAAGGACTTGTGAGAGAGATTCTTAGTCCATGCGCTGTCCCGGTGCTCCTAACTCCAAAGAAGGATGGATCTTGGTGAATGTGTATTGATAGTGGGGTTGTGAACAAGATAATGGTTAAGTACCGTTTCTTGATTCCTCTTCTTGATAACCTATTAGATATGCTTGCTGGTGCAAAGATATTTTCCAAAATTGATTTGTGTAGTGGATACCACCAAATCAGAATTCGATCGGGTGTTGAGTGGAAAACGACATTCAAGATGAAGGATGGACTCTTCGAATAGCTTGTAATGCCATTTGGACTCTCCAATCCTCCAAGTACCCTTATGTGACTCATGACTCAAGTCTTAAAAGAGTTCATGGGCAGATTTGTTGTTGCCTACTTTGACGACATTCTTATTTACAGCAAGGATGTGCAGCCCCATCTTGAACATCTACATAATGTATTTGAGGTTCTACACAAGAACGAGTTATACATCAACCTCAAGAAATGTTGTTTTATAACTAACCATGTGACATTTTTAAGTTATGTCATTGTTTCAGGTGGTATCCAAATGGATGAAGATAAGGTTTGGGCTATCCTTGATTGGCCATCACCGAAGTGCGTAGTTTTTATGGGTTAACCTCCTTTTATCGGTGATTCATCAGAAATTTTAGCAGTCTTGTAGCACCCATAACTGATGCACTTTGATCCAAATCTTTCCAATGCACCAAAGAAAGCTTTGTTTTGTTGAAAAAAAAGCTTACTGAAGTTCTAGTTCTTATCCTTCCAGATTTCTCCAAAGTTTTTGAAGTTGAGTGCGATGCTTCTCATATTGGTATTGGTGTTGTCTTTTCTCAAGAGAAGCAACGGTGGCATTTTTTAGTGAGAAGTTGGGAGATTCAAAGAAGAAGTACTCAACTTATGATGTGGAACTGTATGCCATAGTCCAAGCATTAAGGTTTTTCCATCATTATCTTATTCATGCTGAGTTCATACTCAGATCATGAGGCACTTCGATTCCTTAGTGCTCAAAAGAAATTGAATGCTTGCCATGCTAAGTGGGTTTCCTACCTCCAAGAGTTCACATTTATCCTTCATCACAAATCTAGAGCAACAAATAAGGTGGCTGATGCACTTAGCCGAAAGCGTTCATTGCTTACCACTATTTCTTATGAAGTTGTTGGGTTCAACCTATTGCCGAATCATTATGCATCAGATCCATTCTTCTCTAAACTAATGACAACAATTGATACCAACCAAAACAGCCCATTCCATGTGATCAATGGGTTCCTTTTCAAAGGTAATTAGCTATGCATTCCACTCAATTCTCTACGTTTATATCTCATAACTGAACTCCATGGAGGACTTGGTGAACAATTTGGTGTAGATAAAAACTAAAGCTATGTGAGGTAGCGATACTTGTGGCCTTCTTTGAAACGGGATGTAGGAAGGTTTGTGTAGCGATGCATTGTATGCCAATGAGCCAAGGGAAGAACACAAAATACCGGTTTGTACCAACCACTACCTATGCCAGCTGCACCTTGGGAAGACATTTTTATGGACTTTGTCCTTGGTTTACCTTGAACCAAGCATGGTTTGGACTCTATCTTTGTGGTGGTTGATAGATTTTTAAAGATGACTCATTTTATTCCATGCAAGAATACCATAGATGCTTCTCATGTGGCAACTCTTTTCTTTTGAGAGGTTGTCCATTTACATGGAGCACCAAAGTCCATAACTTTTCATCCTGATACCAGATTTGTGGGACACTTTTGGCGGATTCTTTGGCGTCTCATAGGTACACGTCTACAGTTTTCAAGTGCATACCACCTACAAAGTGATGGCCAAACTGATGTTGTTAACCGATCACTTGGAAATCTCCTACGCAACCTAGTGGGAGTCTCCAAAGATTTGGAATGCAATTACTCCTCAAGCAGAATTTGCATATAATATCTCCAAGAGTCGTACTACTTAGAAGATCCCGTTTGAAATTGTGTATGACAAAAATCCACTTCATATTTCGGATCACTTGCCCTTCCCCCAAGTTGTAAGCTCAAGTATAGAAGCCAAAGAATTTGCTGCCCACATCAAAGACATACACAAGCAAGTCCAAGAAAATTTGCAGCAAACAACACACCAATACAAGACTCAAGTTGATTTTCGTCGGAGACATTTAGAGTTCAATTTAGACATTTAGAGTTGGGACCAAATGCATATCGTCTAGAGCTACCAAATGGTTTGAAGATCAATCTAGTCTTCAATGTTTGCGATCTTTACCCAGTCTATGATGATCTAAACCGAGCTACCTTGTAGCCTGCGGATTTTTCTGTTGTGTCATCTACTCTTCCTAAAGAGTATATTGACATCCTGGATATGCGGTCTATTATTACTAGACGTGGTATTACTTATGTGCAGTACCTTGTTCATTGGCATGGAAAACCTAGCTTTGAAGATGTATGGGTTTCAGCTCAACAATTGAAGAAGCTTGATGAGTCTCTTTGGCATGACATCACCATGAACTCGAGGTGGAGTTTTGTTTATGATGGGGAGAATGATGTAGCAACTTATGATATAGCAGCCCAACATTCCTTTTGGATGGCCCATCCCTCCCTAAAATAGCCCAAACAGCCCATTGAAGTTACCTTAACCCAATACCCAATCAGCCAACCCATGACCCATATACCCATAACCCATTTACCAATGAACCATCCATTTACCTTTAACCCACCTACCCGTTTACCCATGTCACTTACCCATCCACCAAGTCAAGACTTTCCAACTTCCCTTTAAATGTTATTTACACCTACCCATT
>JAOXJP010297055.1:0-18467 GCA_025762735.1 Platanus orientalis | reverse complement strand
AAGGCCAGTAGTGCCAAGGTTTTTTGGAGTTTTTTTATAAAATAATCACGTCAATTACCTTTAACCCAAGTTTTCGAATGACAAAACTTGTCCTTTTGACTTGATTTTGGTGTGTCATTAGAGATAGGTTATTTAGTTACATTTCTAATGAGACCAAGATTGCAGGTGATTTGGGAAAGTTAAGACCAAATTATAAAGGGAGCGACTAATGGCACCCCTAAAACCTCTCACCACACCCCATTTTTTCTTGTTTTTCCCTTTGTACCCCTCCCTTACCTAAAATACCCTCCCATCTTTTCTCCCCACAGCCCCACCCTTCTCCTCTCCGGCGCCAGCGGCAACCCACCCCCTCCCCCTCTCTGACACCTCCCTCTCCCTCTCTCTCCTGCACCCCCCTCTCCCTCTTCCTCTTTCTCTAGTGTCTCTGATCTCTCTCCCTCCCTCTCTCTTCCTCTTCCTCTCTCTCTCCCTCCTTCCTCTGTTTTTTTTTTTTTGGTCGTTTGGGACTGCACATCTGTGCAAGTGCCTTCTTGTTCGGACCTTCACGTTCATGCAGGGGGGGCCCTGCCCGAACCTACAAGTCTAAATGGCAAAAAAAAACAAAGGAAGAATGAGGAGAGAGAAAGAGAGGAAGAGGAAGAGAGAGGGAGAGAGAGAGAGGAAGAGGGAGGGGTAAACCATGAAAAAAAAGGGGTGGTGAGATGTTTTGGGGGTGCCACTAGTCCCTCCCAATTATAAAAGGGTTATTAGTGAATGACGTGAATAGCGTTTTGGATCAATAACTCAAAATGTTGGGCCCACTAATGTGTTGGTTGACAGACCTTTCTAAGTTAGCTTATCAACACCAAACCACATCCCTGATCACACCAAATTAAACACTTTTTTTAATGGACCAATAACCCGTAGATTCAAATCCCTACAAATTTGTTTCACATTACATACTGCTGCCAAATCAGATAAGACATTTGTCATCTCCTCCAAAGTGAACGTAAAGCACCGCTATTATATTGAGAATCACAACAATGAGGAGGCATAAACATAAATCTGCTAGGTTTTCTAAAATCTAAACCAAAGTTTCATTTTTTATATTACCCACCTCAAAATCACTTGAGGATGATGCAGCATGCATCACATGGTTAGACAAGTGGTACCCCTTGTGGAGGCACTAACCCAAGTACAAGAATCCTTAGAGACATTGCAAATGGAAGGGTACAAATTTTTTATGTGTTAACATGCATGAAATAAGCCTGTTGTGTCATGTTAGTATTTTTTTTTTTTTATTATTTGGAGCTTATCTATGTAATAAAGCCATTGGCCAAAGGGTAGTTTAGAAATTTCCTGTTTTTTTTGGTGATTAGTGGGACCCAGGGAGAGCTTGTCGATAGCCCCTAAGGAAACCACCAATTTAGTTTTTTTTCTTAATTATTTTAGTTTAGGAAATTAGAAGCTTCCCTTTTTGGAAACTATCTAATTCTTTGTTTTGTAATTTCTTTAAAAAAAAAAAAAAAGGAACCTACACTCTTTGATCAACATCAAGGAAGTGAAGAAAAAATTTTGTTTGAAACAATTGGCCCCTCTTGTCGTCAAACCGATCTTTCCTCATCTACGTTTTCTCCTTTTCTTCTCATTCTTTCTTCTCTCTCTATTCTCCATCCTTCTTCTTCCTTGCTCTTGCAACAACCCTCCATTCCTATCCTTCTTTTATTTGTTGTGTTCTCATATCTTTCTCAGAAAATTCAAGAGTGAAGAACCAAATTCTGCAGAGAAGATCAATCACACAAGTAAGAGTTCTCACCTTATATCCTAGTCAAATCATGAGTAGAATGGGGTTTTCCTTGGATTTCAGCAAGGTATTGTGTTCTATATATTTCCCTATATTAATCTGAAAATTCCTTTCTACTCTCCTCATTAAATCTCTTATTAAATAATTTATTCTTTTGCGTTTTTCAAATCAGATTTTCTGGGCAGTAAAATAGCTAAAATCGCCCCTAGTATTTGAACCCCTTTTCTTTAATTTCTTTAGGGCTATATTACCTCTCTTAGTCCTCTATTAAATTCCTAAGAATCCACTTAAGTCCCCCTTTTCAATCTCCCTCTACTTGAATAACTTTTCTGCAATGTTCTGTTGAAACTCTATTAAAGGACATAAAAGTTTTTGGGGTTTGTGAAGTTGGCCTAGGTAGACTTACCCAAATTACTTGAAATTTTAACAACACAGTCCTAAAGTCTGCCTTTCTGATCTGAAAAGTGTCGAACATTTCTGACATGTATGAGGGGTATTTTTCATAATTTTAAAAAATCTGAAAATTACAATTTTGCCCCTGACCCAAAAATCAATAAATTTTATTTATGGGTTCTTTTTTGTTGTTTGCTATTTTTCTCCTTTATATTCCACATCAGAAGGACCCTCTACTTATATATTTGACTCGTGAGAAGCCAATGATTTGACTAGTGGTATAGACTAAAAGTTCTAGATTCAATAACTTCCTATAGAAGCTTCCTTTTGCAACTTGTGGTCAATGTATACAGCTAAACTTGTAATGGCTGCAGAAAGAAACAGGTTTTTTATTTTAAAGAAAGGTTTACCATGAATTACTACAGGTTTCAATAATTTCTTGTCCTTCTACACATTTTCATCAAATTTAGGAAATAAATTTAGAAGTTTTTTCTTTCGTTTCTTCTGCTGCTTCTTCTTTCTGTTCTTTTCTTTTCTTTTCTTTTTTTTATTAAGGAAAGCCTCAATCATACTTGAAGAACTGAATTGAGCACCCCAAAACTTAGGAAACAATGTACAGTGGCTCACTTATAACTGGATCCTCATCTGAGTCATTAGTGGGATTCCCTCTCTTAAAGTTGAGGTTGAGGCAAGCAATGAAGCTGGGAAGCAAACAATAAGAAGATATTTTGAAGATAATAATTTAGCTAAGACATATAAAAACATTAAACCTAAAAGATCCACAGCGGCAAATTTTGCTGTGGTAAAGAAAAAACACAAAAAGATGCGAAGAAATACATGCTTTTTGTTCATGCTACAAAAAGCCTCAGAAAATTAACCACAGCAGATCTTTGCTTTTAAAAAAAAAAGGTCCACAATAATGAGAAATTCTGGAATATTTCTCATAGCATACCCAACTGTATTATGCAGAGTACGACGATTATGTGACACAAGTGGTCATTGTTGTAAAATGCATGTGTCATATGCAAAGGTCTCAATAACAGTGTTTCGAAAAATATGCAGTTCCACAAGAAGTTGTGAGATTTCAAATCAACTAGCAAGCAATAATATATTATCTATCCTGAATATGCAAAAATTTATTGCAGTGAAGCACTACCAAAAAAATAGTTACCAGAATTCTCAGCATAACATAAATGTAATAGATACATAAATTTGTAGAATTATGAATTACTACTTTCGGACCAAACCAAGAGCATACAGTTGTAGTAGAAACAGGGTAATTTTATAAGCGAAATAGCAGTGGTTAGAAGAAAAAGGGGAAGAAGAATAAATCAAATGGGGGAGGGGAAGATTGAAGAATAGTATACATTGCATTATTCTGATATGTGTATCAGGAGGGTGACGATCACCTCCTTGCATACTAGTTTCAGTGTGATGGCTTAGATTTATCGCACTAAATCTCCCTTAAATCCATCCATTTAGCGATCAAAGGCAGCATCCCAACAGTCACAAAATGGTCATAAATAAAATACTAGGGTCCATGGTGCACCGCATCTTGCATGCACAATTCAGCATGGCATGGCATGGCACAGACAATGCACACATGCATGTGAGCCGTTCTCCCCCACTTCTTTCTCTCAAAAACATAACTTCATTGAAGCACCCCCCCCCACACACACACACACACCAAGGCCCACCCCATCTATAGTTAATCCCCTCTAACTCCATTAAGAAAGAAACAGAGGCCCTTTCAGTCGAACCATATACCCTAGAGACCCTTCAAACCCCACTCTCCCCCCTCACTCTTCCGCGGATAGAAACAGATTATAAACCTCTGTATCAAGAGCTTCAATTTTCAACCAGTCCACATCACCAAAATCCCTTCAGATGCCCCTATTGAATGCAAAGCGACCCAGCTCCTTCACCGTGATTTTATCCATACCAGCCAACTTAATTTTTTGCAAGAACACCATGTCAGCCTTACTATTTATTAACATATCCTTTACTAATGCACTCATATTGATATCCCCCAAGCCCCCAACATTCCAAGAGAGAAGAGGAATAGATACCATTTTTTTAACATATCCTTTACTAACTCTTATTTTATCCCCCAATCCCCTGACAATCCAAGAGAGAAGAGGACTAGATACTATTTTTTTAACATATCCTTTACTAATGCACTCTTAACTTTTATCCCCCAAGCCCCTGACATTCTAATAGAGAAGTGAATATACATTATGACTTCAATCTTTGCCCCCCTACTGCCTTCTACACCCACCCACCTGCGCCAAAAGATTTCTTCTTATAGTTGACCCTACAGTGCAAGTTTTAGGCCTTGTTCTCAAGGGGCTGCAAACAACTCCATTGCCTCCTTTTTGTGACCCACAAAGGGCAATCCCAAAAACCAGCTTACCTCGTCCACTCAATCACCCACCTAGATACCTCCAAGATGGGTTCCCCTTCCTCTGAAACCAATACCAACCCTTAAGAAACCTCAACTCTCCTTGCCATCTTCAGTCTCCCCAATTGTAGAACCAAAAGACCTATACAGCAATTCTAAAGCATCTCAAGGGCTCATCAAACGTAATTTTGCGATTTAGAGGGGTTAAACCTGTGCAAAAAGGTTACACTGATGCGAACATGGCTGGATATGTTGACTCAAGGAAGTCCCATTTGAATATCTAATTAACTTTGTAGTGGGAATTGTATGTGTCAATCCAAGATGAAAAACTGTGTAGCCTTACCTACCACAAAAGTGGAATACATTGTTGTAACAAAAGCTTGCAAGATGCTATGGATGAAGAAATATTTTCATGATTTGGATTTAGAGATGAAAAATTGTACAGTCACAATGATAGTCAAAGTGTCATTCACTTGAACAAAAAAACAAGTTTCCACACTAGATTAAAGCACATAAACGTGCAATAACATTTGATTTGGGATGTCTTACAAAAACACTTGTCGCAATTTAAAAAGATCCATACAAAAAACCCATTGGACATAATGACAAAGATCTTACCGAAAGAAAAGCTTTAACTTTGTATGGGCAAGGCAAGTTTGGAAATTACTTTGGGCAAGGTAAATTCCTCATGAATTGAAAGAAGGAGATTTCTAAGGTTCCCACCTCACAATTGTTCACTTATTCTAGATTGGAAAGATAAGTTTCTAATGCATTTTCTACCACTCACCCCTTTAAATGTCTTTGAAAAGAATAAAAGGGGGTAGAAATACAAATAGGGTAATGTCTCTAAAAAATTAAATAAAATGAGGTATGAGAGGTGTGGGTACTCTCTTAGTGTGGGGAAGAAGAATAAGACCTTATCGATCAGTTGTGCTTTTGTTATCAACATCGGATTTATGAGCTTCAGATCACATTGTTGGTCTTTTGATTGAGATTGTTGCCTTCTCTTTTCTTGTGATGAGAGAATCTTGTTATTCTGATTTTGTTTTGTAATCAATCTTGGCGAGAGGAGTTAAATTGACTTCCAAGAGATATATACTTGTCCTGATATCGGCATCCTCTAGTTTCATCATGTATTGCTAAAGAAGTTACTTCTATTCTAATTTTTTTATATAATGGATGTTCCTGGACTTGGTCAAGTGGGTTTTCCTTTTACATCGTAGGGTAGATTCAATTTTGTTAAATGGATCTTCTCAAGATCCAACATTTCATCTTTCTGCATGTCAATATGCATTGATCTTAATGGAAACTTACATTTTTGCTCAAAAGGATGGCACTTGGACTGTCATAATGAACAACATAATTATCCTACTTTAAGCCTAGATAATGAAAAAATTCTTCATCCACAACATCTCCTTGCAAGCTTCTATAACTATGTATTCCACTTTTGTAGTAGATAAAGTCACACATTTTTACATCTTTGATTGACATGATACAATTCCCTTATAAAAATACTTTGATTAACCCCTCCAACAGCCACACATTATATTGATGATGATATGGTTGCGGTGTACACAATTGTACCCTAGAATGAAATAGGCAACCTAGCCATTGATAACATGTTCTGAACCTTCTAAATGATGGTGTGATTCATTCATTCTACCACATCATTTTGCTAAGGGATGCATTCATTTGTCTTCTCATGCCTTATGCTCAAACTTATTTGAGGTGTACTCTCCCCTATTGTCTATATGAACACACTCAAGAATCTACCCATTTCCCTTGCGGCACTAAAACAACAAAAACACTTGATCTTTGGTTTTCAACAAATAAGCTCATACTTTCCTAGATGCATCATCAATAAAGGTAACAAAATATGAAATACTATCATAAGATTTTACTTCATGAGACCACAAACATTGGAATGAACTAAATCCAATATTTTTTGCTTGCAAAATAAACAATGATCACAATGAATCAACAATGTACCTTTGGAATTTGACAGAAGTTGCTTCTTCGCTAGGAATCACATACCTTTTTCACTCATTTGGTAACTCTTTTACGCCAAAAATCTAATGAAGAGCCAACCATGGTGGCATTCACCTTGCCACTGGAAACAAACAATTAGGTTTCATAAAGGGAACAATATTTCTCGCCTTACGCCATGATAAGTTATCCCTTGATAAACTTCCAACATTCTTTACCAAAATTTGAGTAATACAATTCATCATCTAAGCACCCAGCTCAAATAAGATTCATGTAAACATTGGGCACATATCTTACATCTTTTAAAACTAGCTTTACCCCAACATTGGTCTCATCACATAAATCTCCTCTTCCCGAAATCCTAGAAGCACCACAATTTCTCATCTTCATTGACTTGTAAGATGAAAAGAAATGATTGTGGGATAGAATGAAAAGACGCTCTAGTGTCAACTACCCAATCAATGGCAATAAATGCACCAATACAGTCATTACTACAATTGTTAACTTCCACATCATTGCCTAGGGTCATTGCTATGGTCTCCTTATTATCATCCTTGGATTTTCCTACCATTGGCTTTGTCTTGAATTTTTGACACTCTCCATTATGTGCCCTTTCTTGTGACAATAGTAATATAAGTTCTCTTTCCAAGATGTTGACCTCCTTTTCAACTCAAAGTAATTGCTTTTGTCTTGAGCCTTAACCATTTTCAATTTTCAAAGAAAAGTACTTGCAAATTTGTTTGTTCCAAAACTGTTCTTCTCATTTCTACACTCAACAAAATGTTTGTGTGCCTGACTCATGGTCACAATTTCATTGAAGGTAGTTACCAATAAAGTTTCATCTGTCAAATTACGAGTTAAGCAATAAAAGGGCTTGAAGCTCATCATCTAGCACCATTTAAATCCACAAGCAAATTACGAATACTTTGTACTTTGTTCAAATGCTCTGCAATGGAGCTACTTTGTTTGCACTTTAAATTCACTAGCTTTCTAATCAAGAAAGCTTTGTTGCCGACAATATTTCTCTCATTGGTTTCTTCAAAGAGAATGTGGTGCAATTTCAGTAGAAACATGGCAACAAAACACTATCATCTAATCGTTGTCGAATAAACCTAATAGTTATCTCATCAACTTTCTTTTATTTATCATTAAACATATCTTTGGCTTGCCTTACCTTCTGTAGATTTCTGCAAGTCCTTGTAGTATAAGATACCTTCCATTTTAGCTATTCAAGTTAAGCTAATCATCTGACAAGTCCTTGCCTTCATGATTATACAACCAAAACAAAAGAGCCTAAGCTCCAATACCATTTTGTTAAGAAACCTCTAAACTTCCGTGTCTGTTTGCAAATCAATCTAGAGGCACATGCTAAAGCAATAACACCACTACAATCAACAAATAACCAATAAAATGATAACGAAAGTGCACTAGGAATTTTACATGGAAAACACTTTAATATAAAGGAAAAAACGATCAAGTACATAAACATCCACTATAAAATAATGGGAACATAAGTATCTTCTTTATCAAAACACGACGAAACTAGAAGATGCCAACATCAAGATGAATAAATAGCTCTTGGAAGTCAATTTAACTCACCTCACCAAAGTGGATTACAAAATAAAATGACTGAAAAACAAGATGTTCTCACCATGGCATAAACAAAAGGCAACAATCTCAATCAATGATCAACAATATGATTTGAGTTTCACCAGTGTTTATATAATAAGCACAATTAATCTTTGAAGGAACTAATTATCCTCTTCTTGTTCTTTTCCACCCCAAAAGAGCACTCACACCTCTTACACCCAAGTTTTTAGAGACAATTCCGAATCATCACTCTACCCTCTTTTATTCTTTTCCAAAGAAACAAAAGGGATAAAGTATATCTTTTCAAAAAAGGACAGTATATTGTTGCACACATGTCCAACAATAAGTGGATCCTAGCTCCACATAAAAAAGGGACCCCAACAATCTCCCCCTCAGTCCATGAAGAGGGATCCAAGTCCACTTTGTCCAAGTAAAATCCAAACCTGCCATGCTTCTACATGGCTCACGCTTTCTTCCAATAAGGTCTTTGTCATTATGCCCAATACGCTCTTGTCAGCATGAATCCTCTCAAGTTCCAACATGTCTTTCTAAGACATCTCAAAACCAATATACATATGTGTCGATGTTAATCTAGAATGGAAGCTTGCATTTCTACTCATGCGGATAGCAATTTGACTATCAATGAACACCATACTTCTCCTGTTTTAGACTTCCTTGATTTTCTAAAACAAGTGATTGTGAATTTGATGGTTTGGAGACTTTTCTTCCCTTTTATCTATAGATTAAAGCTCAACATTTTGCCTAAATTGATCGCTCTATTATTCCTCTCTAGAGTTATTGATTGCTGTTATTCAAAGACAAAATTTACATCAAGTGATAGCAATCCAGATCTGAAATTTAAGAATCAGTTTACTATTAAGCAATCTGTGATTCATTGTCTATGTTCATTACTGCTTATATTTGCTACCTTTTGACTTCTAGTTGTAGGATCTAAAAATAAGTTTTTACCTACATCATAACTGATGTTTGAATCTTTCTCAAGATCATGATTTCCCTTGTTGGCCAGTTTTCACAAGGTAGCCAAAGAGGCAATAAGACCATAGACAGCCACTTCCATTCCCTCTCTGGTGAAACAATGATATCAACAGCTCTAATTGGGACTTCGAGAAGTCTGTAGAAGGAGAGCCATCAACAACTCATTGGTGATTGATGGTAAACCCTTTACGAAGAGGAAAATATGTGCATCTCCTGACAGACAAGTTGCACGGTTCAGAGTAATCAGCCCTTTTATGACCTAGGGAAACATTATACTCAATGTGCTTACAGAATGAGCTTTAATTGAAGCAATTCTTCAGAAACAAACTAAGGAAGACTCCCATCAGTGACAAAATTGATTAAAAGAGAGGGAAAATACTACCAACATGCATGTATCCCTGCATGACCAATTTCAAATTTTCATGTGCCAAAAACACATGTTAGGAGAATTTTTTCAAGGTAAAGGCATCGTGTAATTATATTTATTTTAAATCAGAACACAGTGCATATATAAATACTTGTCAATAAGCCTAAGATGAAAGGTTCCAAATTCATTCAACCAAAAAAAAATAAGATTCCAAATTCCCATAGGTTATGCGTAGATACAGAAAAAATCATAAAAACAAGAAAGCAGAGCGGAGTTTGAACTTAAAACATCCATCAGAGCTTAAGATATTGCTACACTATCACTGTTACTGAACTTTCTCAGAATCTAGAATGAAACCGCAATGAAAGAATCATTTGTCCTTTTTCCCTCTCCCGTGATTTCATAACTGACAAATCAGATTACCTGTCATAGTTTCTCCTCTCTTTTTTTTTTTAATGAGAAGGCCATATAAAATGAAGTAAGTTCCTTTTCTGGCTAGGGATTCCTTATCTCTTCCTTTTAAATAATTTTTTTCTTTCATCAGGAAAAAAAAATGAAGTAGGCGGTCAATTTACAACTTCAGTGAAGTTTCTGAAAATTTGATCATGCTCTCCACATTTGAGTAGAGCACCAATTTGCATATCTGCGGAGGATGAAAAGGTTGATTTCACTTGAAGTCAAAATATGAAATATAGATCCATCACAAAGCAAATCACAAGTTTAGAAATAAAGATATTTTCAACTGTAACTCTAAACCCCACATATTTGACAGTGTACACCAGCTGTAATTCTGCTCTTACAATTTTTAGTAACAAAGAAGTTGAAACAAATTGTTACATGGTTAGCATCAAAAAAGCCACAGGACCACAGCCAAACGACAAATGTATAGTTCAAGTTCATTTAATATTCACAGTTGTGTAGGCATCCCCTCCTCAACCTTCATAGTCTGTGAGGAAAAACATAAAACAAATATTTCCTTATTCTAAATGATGCAGAAGCACATTATCTTAAGAAGAAGAAGCTTGAAGACCATAGATAGTTCTCCATGGATGTCTAGTGGTTAGGGGGTTGATTTCTGTTTTTGTGTAGTTCTAGGAGGTGTTTAGTTTAATTTTAGTGGGAGAAGGGTTTATGCAATAAGGCTTAAAGCCTTAATGGTTACTTGTTAATTTAAGAATTATTTTAAGTTTTTTTTAGGGCTTTATTGGTGTACAAGAGTGCTGGTCGTCCAGCTCACTCTAAGGGGCAATTTAGACATTTTTTATTAGGATTTAAAGGCCATCCGTACAATATTGTAAATCAGTTTTTGGAATGGAATATTGAATGGTTTTGGCCCCAACAAGTGGAGCTTTAGTACTTCTCCCCAACCCCTCATGTGAGGTGAGTTCCTTTCTCCTCTTTCTCCCTCTTCTTCTTCTCTGTCTTCTCTAATCTCTTAATTAAATCTTCTTCTACTTCCCAAATTTTGTGATTTCATCACCTTCCTCTTCTGCTTCTCTTTCTTTTCTTGATTTCTTCTTTGTTCTTAAATTATCTTTGCTGTCTTCTACTAACCCTAAACGAATCTTGAGTTCTTAATTCAAAAATTCTGGTTTCTTGAACCAGAATTTTCTGCACATCAAGAAGCCCATCATCTTCATCACCTTCCACCCCTTGACTCCCTGATTTTCTTTGAATTCCATCTTCTAAACCATAAACATAAGTCCTTTAAGCTAATTCCCCTTCAAAACTCTAATTCCCTCCTTGTTTTCTTCCCCAAGTTTCTACATCTCCAACACTTGTTTCTTTAATTCCATCCAAGAAATCAGCCCTCAAATAGCCACTGTTTGCCTATTAGACAGCCCCACAACCTTCCTTTATTCTAGCCTATTTTAAATCGTCTTAAACCATAGCCTACCTAATACCTTTCTCCTCATTCCTAAGCCAAATTGAAAGCCTAATTCTACTTCCCTAAGCCTAACCACATTACGAATTTTGATGAATAAGATTGTATTTTCCTTTTAATTGTTGTAGGGTCCTTTCCAAAGGGTATCCCTACATCAAATTTGGTGTTAGAGCTAAACCCTGAAAATTTTGGTATATTGAAAGAAATCCCAAAACCCTTTTTCTTTATGACGTTTCAGGTCATTTTTGGCCCTAAAACCTTTCTTAGATTATTTAGGGTCCCTTTCCATTAATTTTAGTGTAACCCTAAAATCCTTGGACTCTTTTGAAATGGTTTTCTAGAACCCTAAAATTTTTTGAGCAAGCCCGACAAATTCTTTTGAGTTCCATGGCACATATCTACCTCTGTTGGGAATCAAGTGAAGACCATCCTATGGATTTGGATGCGTATCAAGTGATGCTGCGAAATTTTGATGAAGAAGAGGTGTGGTTTGAACTTGAAACATGTGGCAGAAATGCTAACAATCTTTGAGGCAAGAGATGAGCACAGACCGAGTGTGGATACAATGATGTGGCTCATTTATGACACCAAGTTCAAGCTTCTAACTCATAGGCTGTATGAGTTTGAAGAGCAAAAGCCAAATTAGATGTATTAGAAATTTTTTTATAACTTTTATGGTGAGACCATTGGATGGACAGAAAAGCGTACACAACTTGTCAAATCCACCAAGGTTCATGATATGTTGCAAGAAGACAAAGTTGAGGATAAGGAAGAACACTTAGAAGAGATTAATTTGCAGACCAAGGAAACATGAAAGCCTCAAGACAGTGTTAGCTCATCTAACTGTAAGAAATACTCTATCTTGCAAAATTAGCTCATCTTCTTTGGTGTTAGCTTTTGACTAATAGAGTTTCACAGTTGTAATTTGAGAGATCGGTACACAAGTCATTTTTTTATATAAAGCACTTTGCCTTCTGCAAGCAAACCAACCCAATTGCCTCCAATATTGATGGCAGTCAAACATGCCAAAATAATAAATGATCCCCCGATCCAGTAAATAAAGGTAATTACTAATAAGAGCATTATTCAAGCTAGTTGAGTGGTTGTCCAATTCGACAGCTGCCTTCAACCTAAGTGTAACATTATCATAGTCTTTGAAAATTAGCTTGGTAGCCATTTGCATACTCCCCGAACCACTATTTATAATTTCAGTTAACTGAGTCACACACAGCAAGGATATCACACAGAGACATAATTTACACTTTAAAATTGAAGTATCATCAAATTAAAAGAGCAGCCATCTTGAAGTATTCACATAAGACGCCTTAATTATTCCCTATTTGTAACTGCCTAGCCCAACCTTGGCTTGATATTGTCAGCACCCCCAAAAAGCTGCGATGTGGGATATTACAATCCACACACCCTGTGGAACGGGCTTCGATATCAATTGGCCCAGCCCAACCTTGGCTTGATATTGTTCAGTTATGGGCGTCCCAACACAGGCCGCTGTCCTACCCCAGTTTTTGTTCTTCGGCATCCCAACAGGGGCCACTCCTCCAAAAACGGAAGCGCGTAAAGCAAAGTCGAGGAGTGCTTACATATAAGCACAGAAATCCTTCTTGCTAGGCGATGTGGGATATTACAATATTCCAAGACTAAAGGAGTAAACAGATTCAATTTTATTGGCAATCACCATCCTTATCTCTATCCCTTCCCCCAACCAAGTCTTAATAGAAAACTAAACCTAATTCCCTCCCGACCAACTAATCACATAATGAAACATGAAATCCTCAAGTTTAATAATAAAACTTGATATTCATGGCATAAACCTGATATTCAAGAAGAAATTTTCAAACTAAAACCCTAAACTGCTGCATTTGTAGAATGCACAACCACCACCAAGCGAAACAAGCCAAAGACCACAACCTAATGTACCATACTTGGGGTTCATCGATAGATCTGAGAAATGAAATAGAACAGAAATATGAATGAACTGATCCGATGGAATGCGAAGATCTGACCTTGTTGAAGCAAATCTGACCGCTGAAGATGGCGATGTAGAGAAAATAAGCGTAGATGAGGCCTTCTTCTCTACAGAATCTCCCGATTCGATCCTCCATTGCTGGAACCGGACTTTCCACAACTACTGCTACTACTGCAGAAGGTAAGCTTTGACACTGATGAGTGAAAGAAGAAGCTAGTAAGAGAAAGAAAGTACAAATAACAGTGGGCAACGGAGACTTACGAGTTCAAAAGAGCGATCAGATTATCCGATCATCGATTACCCCAAGGATTACCAATCAGGTCGTCGCTCTGCTATTTATATACCAAAAACAAAAACAAAAACAAAGGGAGCTCCTAATCGCACCTCAAGTTTTTTTAACTCCCCTCAGTTTTCTCCTTTCCAACTTCACCTCAAAACTTTTTTAACTTACCTCGTCCCCTCCCCATTATACCCTTTTACCCAACACTTCCCAACAGCGTTGACTCAAACTTTAGAATCTCGCCAAGAGTCGTAACATTAACAAATTTTGATTATTACTTTTTTTTTTTCATTACCCTTTTTGTCCTTAAGGAATAAAAAAAACAAAAGGTAAAAACAGTCATTCCTACCAAAATTTTGGTAGACTAACATATATAATTTGGGTCCCTAAGAAGTAATAGAAATTCTCAAATCTTATTATCTATGTCACATGATGAACAAATTTCACAATAATACTTCTGTAAGCTATCATTCCACAGAACTTATGTTACTAACCAACCAACAATTTTAAACCATCACACATCCACTATATACTAAACGCATACATGTATACCATTGTACATCTATGTCCAAAAAGAGAATATACACAAGTTTGATATAGTCTCATATATATAAAGTCCCCAAAATGGGATATGTACAAAGCCAACCAAAATTAGGTCTATCCTAAGATATGCATTAAAAGCTAGACCTCAAAAAAGACTGTCGGCTATAGTCAATCCGGCTCCAGCAACCGCAACCTCACCCCTCGTCTTCAGATTGGATTCTTTGAGCTCTTGAAAAATTATTAGGGTGAGTTCACAGCCCAGTAAATGGATAATAGGATATCAATTATAACCAGGGTACACAAACGTGCACAACATTATATAAACACAACAACAATCACTAATAATACCAAGAATTATAGTGCAGCATTACATACATATATTGTCATAATCTTGTTATTATGGTTCTCACTACTACGGTATAACAGGTGCATAATTCACAACTAAGAAGGAAGCTCACAACCAATTTAAACATAACACATCATAACCAAATATTAAAACTAAATGATATGCATATAACTCTTATGCATGAATACCAAACCTAACACCCAAGGTGCGTGTGATGGCGATCGCAAGCCTCCCAATCCAACCTCATCATGGACCCATATAGTGTAGATAGTCTAATGAACAACCACGCGTATCTATAAGATACACACTTATATATGTACGTTTACATGATCCGGTCTCTAGCATGCATCCATGTAACCCAAGCAAGATCAACACATAATCAAGTGGCTACACATTGGCACTGGCCCATACACATAATCACTATCTAGAGGCAGTCAGCACACCCATTGACTATTCCTCCCTTGGGTTGACCCCTTGGTCTCTCCTGAATGGGCTGACCCATTGGTCTCTCCCAAACAGGCTGACCCTTTGATCTCTCCCGGTTACCAGCTGACCCCTTGGTCTCTCCCGAACGGGTTGACCCTTTGGTCTCTCCCGGTTGCCAACAGTACCAAGTGCCTTAACCACGGAAAAATATAAAGGAGGGCCACATAAAATATATCCAGGTTCAGCCATTACCAGACCATCTTCCACCAACTTATAGAATATTAAAGAGTAAGTTACCTGCACTGTTAGCTCACAATACTAATGCCATGTATGCACCCCTATAATTCTCACATGATTATAATTTAACCATCTTTAAAACTATACACATTTTATATCACACTTAATAATCCAATCAGATGAACAAGCATCACATCACATGTTAAATAACACTAATTCATAGGAGAGCAACTAAACTATATTCATATGAAACCTTTTCAAGACTTACAAGCATATGAAATAACTTTATCATCATAAAAAGGAATGGCACAAGTTATGAGTCTAACATGCTTTTTCTTTCTCATAACACAGCTAACAATATTTAAACTCATCACATGAGGCTAAAAATATAATATTAGCATAGAACTTCACTAACTCACAAGCACTTTATTTATCATATAATCACAACAAAACAACTAATGGATTTTAACACAATCCTTCCCATCAAATCTGGTACATAAACAAGAAACTCACAGTTTAATTAGTTTATAACTTACCCCTTTTACCTAAAGAAATAGATAAATCTACAACCAAAAGTATTAATACAGAAGAGGCTCTTTCTCAACTGAAATATGAAATCCCTACTTTCTAGGTATCAATAAAAATGTCATTTTATTTATGTACTTATTTTCTTCATTTAAAGCAAGGTATCAACAAGCCATCAACAGATTTCATGCATGAACAAAAGTTTAATCTTTGGCTAAAATCATAGATGATAAGAAAATTCAAGATTTTACACTTAATGAACAACCACTTTGAAGATGTTAACAGTTTCATAAAAAATTCAAATAAAAAGGTATCGAATAATTTCTTTATCTCTTAAATAGCATAGCTCATAGTGTAGAGTTCATGCAAACAAGAAGCCCTAATTTAATTTAAGAAATTTTAAAAGCAACAAGAAACCCTAGCTATAATCTCAATCCCAAAATCCCCCTTACCTAAAATCTCTTATGCACGCACTCCTTTTTCTTTCTTCTTCTTCTTTTTTCTCTCTCTCTCTCTTTCCTCTTCTTCCTCCTCTTCTTCCGACTCAGTTCATGCACTGCTCCGTTCACAGACCTACTTGTTCGAATGGGTTAAAAACCCTCTTTTCCCCCTTTTATTTCTTAGTCCTTTCTTTTCCCATTTTGCCCCTACAATTTGGCTTTCCAAAAATAACCCTGCAAGAACAAATAGGGTATTACATGATCTTTGCATTTTTGTTTCCTTGTCTTGCCTAGGATTTCTAGATGTCATGCATTAGTTCCGTTTTCAATTGGACAAGTTATAACTTTTCAATTTCTTTTTGATTGCGTGACGTGATGCTTATACCCGAGTTAGAAACCCTAATGACGATGCTCTTTGTGTTTTAATTTTTCGATCACTAAAATAATTTTGCTATACACAGAATCTTTTTTATTTGTAGGGAGGGTGGTATTTGAATCAGTTTAATTTCAGACATTATTTTTATACAGTTTCAGATTGAGCTTCGACTAGTAGGAATTTTGCTCAGTAATTTGGTTTCATTTGGGTTATTGGTTGGAAGTTAGAAACCCTTACGGTGTTTCTGGGTTCAGATGATTTTATTGTTTTACAAAATATATGAACCTAGGGTTCTATAATTGAATGGGTTCAACTTGATTCTTTTGACAAATTTTTGTTATGTTTGGTTCAGATTTGAATGTTTATATTTATTTTTCTACTTTTTGTTTAAATGCAAGTTAGTATTATTCATCTGTTTTTGTTGGTGCACTTAAAATAATGTTAAACATGCTAATATGAGTAAATGGTCCTGTTATTTGAGTCTGAATTAATTATTTGAATGGAAGAATGTATTAATTTTCCCCCATCTTGTTGGTGTTGATTGTGGGTTCATTTGATTTGCAGGCATTTAAAGTTCTAGGGTTTGGACATGGCAAGTGGGTTTAGAGAATCAACAAGTAGGCTGCCCTTTTACTCAAGCAATGAAAGCAATGATGTTGGTAATTTTGAATGCAATATCTGTTTGGAATTGGCCCAAGATCCAATCGTGACTCTATGTGGCCACCTTTTCTGTTGGCCTTGTCTATACAAGTGGCTTCACCATTATTTATGTCATCTTCAATGTTCAACAGCATTTCTCTTGCCATCTCCGCCGATGACTCAACCAAGCTCACTGGAAAGATAAGAGATTAAGCTCTTTGACTCTTTTTCTCTATCCCTTCTCTCCTATATTAGCACAATGGCTCCCCTTTCCTCTACCTTAATCCTCTCTCTTTTCACCTTCCCACCCACACGAGAAGACCTCACTCAACAGCCAACTATTTGTTCCGTCTTCCTGTGCTTTCTTCCATTTTTTTTCTTTTTTTGTTTTGTTTCTCTAAGTCACAAATGTTCGATTTTCAGGGCCCTTGATCTACAGGGAGGGATACGTGTTCCTCTGCTGGTGGATTTGATAAAGCGAGGTGTTAGACGATGATGATAAGTAAGGCAACTATTCCATTTTTTAATGATTTCATGGTTTTAGCGGGTTTTCCAACAATTGTGTCAGATTTCTGTATGATTTCTAGGTTTTTTACTTATTTTTCATCTCTATTTTTTTTTTTTTTTTTTTTGTAAACTTCATCTCTAATTATTTTGTTCTATAACGATCATGGAACTTCCCAGAAAAGGGGGTTTCATTGAAGTGAAGGGTTGGAAGTTAGATTAATGAGTATAGAGTAGCATTATTGGAGCTCGCTGAATACAGACTGTATATGGGTTGTTGCATCAGCTGTTGTCCAATATGCTGCCAATTATCCTTTAGGGCATAGTTCATCCTCATTGAGGCTTATGGGATTCACTAAATTGGTAGTTCTATACTGTGTGGAGCTACTAATAAGTTTCCAAACATGCGTATTCCTTAAATAGTTGCCCCATATTCCAATAATCTTCCTAGATTAGTGCTCAACGAACATTTTAAGACTCTTCTTAAGATAATAAGACAAATGAATTCAAGCTTTCAGATGGTCTCATCTAGGGAACGATATGTGTGTGAACCTTCGTTATATTTATTCACTCCTTTGGGTAGTCTATTGTGGCATTATGTGGGTTTGCATGAAAGTGGTGACAGAGCCTAAACTTGGCTCATGGTTTCAAAGTTTTAGTAATTACTGTAGTATTTCTTCTATTGAATAGTGGTTGCCATGATGGTGCATTTTGGGCTTTATAGTGATAATAATGCTAGATTACTATAACAATTGGTGTTGCAAGG